>LOEQ01006613.1:96027-110440 GCA_001685075.1 Bramus lutescens | reverse complement strand
TACATACCATATTCATATTTTTGGGTCTGGGTTATCTCACTCAGGATAGTGTTGAGAAGACAGATTTTTCAAGGTCACTAAAATGAAAAAAGATACATAAGTTTCAGGTGAGCCAATTTTGCTGATGCTGTGTGCTGAGAATTAAAAAATTTATAAAATAGTTGGGACTGGACAGCAGGATTCATTTGCTTACTTGTGTGACTCCAGAGACCCCACCTAATGTCCAAGTTATTTGATGTCTGCTTTTCCCACTTGTCTTCAGGCTTCTGTCTAGACTCAAATGTTTTCCCTCTCAGCAGAAAATAGACTTCAGTTTTACTCTAGAAGACTCTGTCCTTACACTGTGTTTGGACTTTACCTCTGACTTCACTTCGCCCAGACAAACTCCCAGAAGTCACCTTAGCTTTGACCCTAGCATACTAGTCCTGGATGGACTCTGGCACATATTAAGTAATAAGCAATAAAAACTATTATGAAATTTTTAAAAAATGAAGTGTTTCTTCAAAAGATCATGGTGTGCTGAAGACAGCTAGTTGGAAATGGCTTTGCATTGCTTGTTGAGAGCTGATGGTTAGGTTTCCAGGAATTTTACATTGTTAAATATTACCATTTTTAAAATCTGAACCATTGAAGCTGGTAACCTAAAAACTTTAACAAAAGGGACATATATGCAGAACTCATCACTTAGAGTTGCAAGGCTTTACTACTTCCTATTCTTTTGAACTAATCTACATCTAATGTGTCTACATGAGAGGAATGCTGTGTGATGACTCACTAATACATTCACTTCCCCCAGCTCTGCATTCAATAATGCTGGCCATAAAGAGGATTTTTTCTTTTATCAGTATATTTACACTATGAAAATCAGCAAATGCAGGGCATGGGAGCCCTGCCCCATTAGCCAGCTACTAATCACTTCCAAGCACACTACTGCAAAAGGTAGCAGTGTTTCCCAAGTGAACATCACAAAAAATGAGGTATGGTGTAGGGAGACCATTCATCAACAGTTTTTTTTTTTGAGTCTGTCTCTATACTGTGTTTTTTTTCTAAGCAGGACCATAAACTACCCACCCATGTAGTTCATATGGTATACCTTTAGCTGATACACAGGGTCCCTTATTTTCCTAAACCAAAAGGTTTATCCCAAGACTCACACTATCTTAATCTTAATTTATGGATCAATCCAGTGAGGCCAATTGTGGGCACTGATGCTGATGTAAGAGTCTTTGATTCAACTACAGAAAATTCATCTGCTCTGTCTGTTAGATACAAACAAGTTGCATATAGCTCTAGAAGAGATCACTATTCTTGGAAACATAAGTGAAGGGTGCTGCCCAACAATAAATAAGAACTGATGTAGTGGGACCAAGGAACAATAAAAGAAAACTAGGTTTTGGACCATATCTCTCTGAAAATTTAATCTAAAATGTATGTTTGTCAATGAATGTTCCTTTGTGTTTGGTAAGACTGTATTCACATGAACGGACATAGCTCTTTATGATTCAAGCCTTGGTATTTTTATCTTTATATGAAATGATTACATGAAGAAAGTAAATACACTCATCTCTTCTATCCATGACTGTACATCTCTATGTGCCTGACTCTGACAAGAGAAGTGAAAGACTGAAATATTTTATTGCACATCTTGGTCTGCATGTTTAATTAAAAGCATACCCTATAATCAGAAAAGTGGTATTGAGTTCTTAATGTGACTTTGCATAATTGAATTGGTTTGTAAATCAGAGGGGGGTGGATTATACAAGGAGTGGAATGAATCTGAGTAAAGTCTTGGTCTTTTCTTTGGCCAAATCAGCAATTTAAACCCATCAGCTGTCATTTGGGAATGGCCCACGGACATGGAATAAGGCAATGTCTTGCAAGCCCAGTCTCTAACTTAGAAAAGGTTTGAGTTTTCTACTGGGACAGAATGAAAATGAGTCTTGGTCTTCGAATTGGCAAAACGATAAAGGAAGAGTGCTTTGGTCTGTGTTTACATTACGTCAAGTGTGTAGAGAAAAAAATGAAGGTGTGAGGCCATCATAAACATACTGCAGAAAGTATGCATAATTTTACATTAAAAAATAACTAGTTACTCCATTGGGCTTTTCGTTGTCTAGGAGTTTGGATTGCCTGTGACAATGAGAGGGATGACTGCTCTGTCAACAGCAGGGCTGTATGCATCTCAATGAAAGCTGTCCCTCCTGTTGCCATGGTGTCAAAGGAGATGCTACAGAACAGTGGGCACTCACTGTGAGGGGTGAAGTTACATTTCAAGGCAGAAATAGCAAGCAACTATGGAAATAGAAGCTTCCTAATTCCAGTTTTCCACTTATTTCCTGTTTCTTTTCTCCTGAAATTATCTAATATACAATGGAAATTTATTTATTTTACTTAAATTCTCCCTGCACTTTGAAAATTAAAATCTCTAGGAAAGTAATGATTTGCTTCCAGTTTTGTTCATTGATATGTTTTCAATACTGGAAGCAGAATTTGATGTATAATAACTATTTAAACAAATGGACGACTTATCAAATGGCCATTTAATAATCAATTCATAAATCAAAAACTAAAACAGCTGAAATGCCAAGTCCCACATGGTCCTGATGTGTGTCAGGGGCCATCAGAAGAGAGCTGCACCCACCCAGGTCAGTACCTGAAGCTCTGCTAGCAACAGCAGCCTCACCATCTACAAGTTCACTCACCTGCTGTTGTTTCTAAAGCTGGAGCTAATGACCCAGATGACAGCCACTGGGCCCAGTGTGGCTGTAAGATCTCCAGCAGGCACATACTAGGTTATCCCATCATTGGACCTTCTGTGAGCATGGCAGTGCTGAGCCTACAAATCCTTGACATCACTTACCAGAAACCTAGAGGAACTGGACAAGCACAAGGGCAATCTAGTGGACCCTTTCTCTCCTGATACAAAACAGTCTGGGGAAACATGTCCAGAATCAGAGAGACAAGCTCCGTAAGGGTTTCCATGTGGTGCGAAAATAGTGCAAACGTACAAAGGGATTAGTTCCATCAAGAAGTACAAGTTGAAAATACTGGCTGTGATGGACAAGTTATGTAAGTATTAAAAAGAGAAAAAACTTGATAGAGAAAATGCAAAGCATGAACCCACAACTTAAACACTATTAGGAGTTCTGTTGCTTTGTAATGGCCATAAAACATGGTGTTCTGAATATATATGTTTATGGGCATGTTATAGAGCTGGGAGCTGGACAAATATCATGAATTTAATTTTTTTTAAATTAAAGAAGCAATTTTAAAAAATTACTTCTTTAAACCAGTTGTGGTATGTTAGTATGCATGAATTAATTACAAAAAAATTATTTTCTTTCAAGAAAGTGAAGTTTTTTAAAGCTTAATTTTAAAACCTTTACCTTAATGACTGAACTACAATCTATAAGACAGTAGCAATTTGTTCAACATTCTACCTGTGGATAAAAATACCAGCTTTGTAAGTATCTTACAGGAGCCCCCAGCAGTCAAATAATGGATAAAGGACTCAGTAAGGCTCAACAGGATTTTGTTTAATAGATTACACTGTGGTCTCAGTTGTCCTTTTATTGATTTAACTAAAAACTTCTAATTTCTTTATTTGGATTAGCAACTATGCACTATGCTGTTTCTGAAGTATTAGTTTTTAAAAGTAAACTTTAAGCCATTTGTGAACAAAATTGCTATTTCTGATACTTAGGATTTTGTGCTCAAAGAAAAGGTTTTGAAAATGAGTACAAATACATCTTACCTGGTAATTAAATGTCTGAAGCAATCACCTCTTGCCTAAACATACTAATCAGTTGATTTTTTGTTTATATTCATCCTCTAATACCTCCATTCAAGTTAAGTCCTATTGTACAGGGTCTCCTCTTCCCATCTTATAAAAGATACCCTGTACCTTTAATGGGGGACCTGGTGAGAGCTTTCTTTCCAAGCTTGTTCCCTGGCTTCCAAGTGACGAAATGAGCTGTAATTTGAGAGCCCTGCAATCCTCAGGATATCTTTAGCCAAAGGGAAAGCTCTCTGTATTCCCACCCAGCCCAAGGGTTGAAATAGCATCAGAACGCAGGAGCAGCTTCTCTTAACTACTAGCTCCATCTCCCTGGAGCCAGAGGGAACTCCAAAGGTGGCCACAGAGCCAGGGCCCAGAGCAGAAAGTTCCCACTCGCTGGGAAGGGCTATCCTGCCGGAAAGCCAAGACTGAGGTCCAGCAGCTCAGCAGAAAGAGGATCAGGGACCGGGAGGAACCGGTGCAAAACGCTGCCGCTGCTGCGCAGAGCCACATGAAGCCTGCAGGGGAACCAGGATCAGAGAAGCAGCAAGAGGGCTGAGCCTGAGAAGGGCGCAATCACCGGGAGCCACTGACTCCCAGGGGGGGACCCCTTTCCTTGTTCCTGAACTAAAACTCTTCTCCCAAATATCCAGAATGATGTTCCTGAAGTTGATCTGGATGGGTTTCTTCTGCCACCTGTGTCGAGGCTACTTTGATGGTCCCCTGTACCCAGAAATGTCTAACGGGACTCTGCATCATTACTTCGTGCCTGATGGAGACTACGAGGAGAATGATGACCCAGAGAAATGCCAGCTGCTCTTCAGGGTGAGTGATCGCCGGCGCTGCTCCCAGGGGGAAGGGGGCCAAGCCAGGAGCTTGCTGAGCCTCACCCTTCGAGAGGAGTTCACAGTGCTGGGCCGCCAGGTGGAGGATGCCGGGCGCGTCCTGGAGGGCATCAGCAAAAGCATCTCCTATGACCTGGATGGGGAAGAGAGCTATGGCAAGTACCTGAGGCGGGAGTCCCACCAGATTGGGGATGCCTATTCCAACTCTGACAAGTCCCTCTCTGAACTGGAAAGCAAGTTCAAGCAGGGCCAGGAGCAAGATAGCCGACAGGAAAGCAGACTCAATGAGGACTTCCTAGGGATGCTGGTCCATACCAGGTCCTTGCTGAAGGAGACACTGGACATCTCAGTGGGGCTCAGAGACAAATATGAGCTGCTGGCACTCACCATCAGGAGCCATGGGACCCGGCTAGGTAGACTGAAAAGCGACTATCTGGAGGGTGGGGGACAGAGGACGGGCTAAATTTTCCATTGTAACTTTTATTTTACCCAGATTTGCACTTTCAGCATGCGTCTGAAGTTGTCTTTTCAAAAGAAAGAAAATTTAAAGAGGTTGAGTCACTTTGATTTTGGTTTAGTTTTGTGCATTATTTATGTTATTACTGAAGATTTTTCACCGGTTAAAAAAAAAGTTTTAAAGTAATCCCTGGGGTATTTTTCTTAAGCGGCTTCATACCTCTACAGAATCATTTTTTTTTCAGCCCCATCTAAAGGTTGTATTTTGCGTGCGAGGACTGATTAACCTTCCTCATCCTGACGATTGTGTGGACACATCGAGGGGGGAACTGGTGGATAGCTACACTGCTTCTTCAGCCTTCTCTTTGGTCTCTGAAGGCAGAGGTGCCTGCTTTTCAGATGAGCTTCCAGGTCTGTGGCACGTTCGCCAGCCGAGGAAGTTGCTTCAGTCTCCTCTGGCTCGTATTTATTTACCACGTTCTGAGTTGTTTTGTTTTGTTGTAAGAGTGTTATGGAGAGATTACATGCAAATCACCAGCAGCAAAATGTTCAAGGTTCCCCTGTGGGATTGTGTAAATTGAGGATGCAGCATTTGAGACAGCAAAGCTTTGGGGCGGTTGCCCACACGATGTGGATCTGCTGCGTGTTTCGCTGTACCATCAAAGAAACAGACTGCTGGAATACACCCTCACTGTCTATGATTTAGGCTTCCAGTATATTCTTTCTTTTTGGGATCGGGAAGTATTGCTTCTTTTTGCTTATTGGAAACTTGTATTTCAAGGGGGGGGGGTCTAATTCTAGAAACCCCTTAACTTAAGTTTTATTATTCAGTCAATAAATATGTTTTCATATAAAACTGGCTTACTTTCTAATTTTCATCTTTAATCTCCATATTTCAAAGAGGGACCAGGGCAAAGGAGAGAGAAGACAGAGCGAAGCCAGTTTACCAGACTACATGATGAGGATGAAATAAAGTAGGAGAGTGTATTGTGGATCATCTTACCCTCCCTGCTTACAGATACCATCCCAGCTAGGGAGAAAAGAACCTAGACTGTATCAGAACTGCACATTTGATTTCTACTCTTCTGTTGGAAATCTTACATTTCTCCACTTTAAGATTGGAAGAGTGTCAGAAAGGCCTACACCTCCTGTACTCTCAGTCTAGAGAGGCAGCATTATATACTTTCTGAGTTAGTGATGCTTAACAACTTGAGAACTAGTTCTGTATTCTTAAATTAAATGGCTCAAAATATGAAAATACATTTTATTTCAATTATCCTGGCTCAATACTCATTACTGCCTTAAATATACTTTCTTTTCACGTACAACCACACACAAGGTACATAAGAGTTCACATGCTTCTGTTCATAGAGAACATTATTTTTCTGCCCTTTATGTAAGCAAAAGATCAGTATTTATTGACTGTGTAGATTTGTGTCCAGGAAAATTAAATAGTACCTTAAAGGGCTTCCTTCTTTATTCTTAAAAGAAAATCAGAACAAGTATGATATTTGGTCCTTCAATGTATGTAAAGTGGCTTCCTGACCCAAAATGACATATCGCTCCAAAGCACTCAGCTATTCCAGCACAAAGACAAATCCAACGCCATCTTATTGACGTCACCAGAGGTAATAGCATATTGGAATGTGATGAAGCTAGAAAACTGCTTTCCTCCTGCACACCAATTTCAATCAGTTGGTTGTGGCTGCCCTGGATCATGTTAAGAAGAACCATGTTAAGAAAAATGCAGTAGTCACAGGAGTTTGCTGTCCAGCATTCTGCTGGGTGCAGGAAGAGGCATGGGACACATCTGCCACAGATCTGAACACTGAAATTGATTGTGGGTGAACTTCTTTTCAGCCTAGTATTATTTATTCCAACAAACCCAAAATGTTCAATTCATGGCTAGATAAGCAGCCTGCAATCCCCAGAGTCTTGTGGAGGTGATCCAGAGAGCAGATGGGAATTTTCAGGTAAGAGGAGATTGTGGGAACAGTCCTCAACAGAGAGCCCAGGAGATGACATCATTTGTCACACTCTTATGGCAGGGACCCAGGTCCACTGAGACCCTTTCCTCCCTACTTTGTCACTAAACATTAGGCTAAGTTGCTCACACAGTGATAATATTAATTCAAAGCAATAGGATTTTACTCCTTAGACAATAAAATGTGTTGAGAATATGAAATAAATCACATACTCTCTTCACTGAGAAATCCACTCACAAACATCCATACAATTTAGGACTTTTGTTTGCTTGTTGTCAGTGTTTGCTGACTACTTATTCTGTATCAGGTACGGATCTAGGCTGTGGGTAATTCTTGAAAATTTAGAAAACCTTGGACTTCATCAAACAAACATCTTTTGGGGTGTTACTTAAAACAGATAGCAATCACATTGTTATTTTAGCTATTATTAGACACCGTAAAAAATAGCTAACATTTTTGAAAAGTCAATATTATTAGTAAGGGCTGACACTAAGAAGTAAGTTATTCCTTCTCATTACAAAAACAAACTATGTGAGGGATTTTATACAATTAAACAGTTAAGTTAGTCATGTTACACTGCTGTGGCAGGATACTTGAGAACACCCACTTAAAAGTGGAAGGATCATGTTTATAGAAGTATCAGTCCATGATCTTTAGACTCTCTTACTGGACACTTGTTGGGGCACAGTACAGTGGCAGAGGGGGATGATTAAACAAGGTTTCTTTCCTCATGATGGCTACAACTCTCCCTCCAAAGAAACAAACAAAAAAAAAAAGCAAGGAAAGGGGGTGGGGCTGTACATAAAATCAAGGCCCAACTGATCACATATCCCAATCTTTATCTAGATCTCATTGAAGTTTTCATTGAATTCCAAATTTTCTTCATGTTCTTGAGTCCTCAATTTATATAAGCCTATCAAAAGTTTAATCTATGAACAAGGTCAAACTCCTTAGGATGACTCACTTTTGCAGTCTATTTCTGATGACTCATATGAAGCCTTTAACAAGTGACACTTTGGTGACTATTTTAGATCCAAACCATAACAGGAAATATAATACATTTCAAACACTTCAAATAGTACCTGAGGTTTTTATTATTTTTTCAGGGATTTCCATTGCACCAAAATCCTAGGTTCTTTCCCAAGTTAAAATGTGTGATCTTAAATAACCAAGCATGGTGTTGCCTTTGATTGATGATTATGTAAGTAGATATATGATCAAGTATGATCCCACAGCTATCTACTCCAAATGATTTCCTTAATGGGTCAAATTGCTGATGCTATCTGGATGTCAAAAGAAGCCTAGATCCCCTGTGTATTATTCATTGATAAGTTTTTGTGTATGAGAGAGAGATTTATTGTCTAATACCACTAAGTCTCGCTCCTTTGATCTGACTGCTTGAACAGTTCCAAATTCTATTTTGAAGCATTTTGCAGGTATTTACATATTTGGGGGTTTCACAATGAAAGACAAAATGTGTTTATCTCTTGTAATGACCAAACCAGGCTGATAGAAGCAATCATGGTCATCAGAAGCCATAGGGCATTTTGTGTGGTGCTACCAAGAAGCTGTCCAACCATTCATGTGCTCGGCATTGCCTTTTAAATTCATATTTACAACCTGCTAAGGAAATGGGCACAATACTTTAAGATAGAAGCTTTAATACTAAGATTACAAACTGTTGTAATAACTCAAGAAGACATCCATAAAATTCATTAGCAACATAAAATCACCCTAAATGATTATGTGGTCAAACTTCCTTGGGACATTTTCAGAAACTAAGTATTAAAGTCTTCTTGATACAAAGTCTTACTTGGGTAGAAAATAGAAATGGTAAATAAGCTTTCAAAATGTTTTAATATAAGACAGGAAACAACTGTAAGTATCAGAAGCCTTAGTTCTAAATGGCATATAGATATTTGTGAAAATAATCCACCAAAACAGAGAAATGGATTATGTAAATTATTTTAGTAATTTTATCATTAGGCTGATCTTTGGGGAATACCATATCTAAAGTCAGACTGTTTACGGGTATGTTCCTTACCAAACATTCTTGGTTTGCCACAGTGTGACATAATCAGAATAGAAATGGCCTAGACACATGTAGAAAATGACCCTTAAAGACCTGTAGCATAACTATGTGGGGATTAAAGATTGCTCTAGAGCATCAACCACAATTATCTACAAACATAAACACAGTGATTAAAGATTTGTCATCATCATACTTTCAACAGATGCATGACCTTTGTTATTTATGTTAATGTAGTTTCTATTTTTCTGATTACAAAAATCATATGTTCTCAAATTAAGGATATGAAAAATATAACAAACATAAAGAAGACAAAGCCACTCATCCCTCCAAACTTTCTCCACACACAGTATTTACTTTTTACTGTATAGCTTTCCAGTGCTTTTTGTGCACAGGTATGAAGCTTCAACCCTGCTGATACTATAACACACTTTGCACAGCACTGAAGAAGTAAGGTAATCTCAGCTACAAACCTTACAACTTACAACAGTGACCTGTCTGCAACATATACTGGTACAATAGTGGGGCAAGTGTTGTCAGCCTCTTTTTATTAGATATAAGTCCCACTCCATGAGATGGAAGCAATCCCTGACATTTCTAGTGGTGGCCGAAAATCTGAGACCATGGCTTAAGGGATAACCTGATTCTATTATTATGCTAAAGGAATATAGCAGTAAAATGGCATACTGGTATACCCATAGATTAGTGGGTATAGCATTAGAAAAGCTTCTTTTTGCATTAGATGCGAATTAACACAGGTATCCACAACTAAACAATGTGCAGAGAGTGAGAGACTTTAGCGCAGTCAAAGATCCACATAGGTTCAAGGGTCCCACCCATCACTTAAAGGGAGAAATGAACATGGGGTTTAATCCCTAACCAGGAAGGTATCTCTGACTGATATACCCACAGGCATGTAAATTTTTAATTAGGAAAAAACTCACTGTTTTATAACCAATGTATACAAGAAATATGTTTAGCCTCATAAATGTTTCAAAAAGTGTTAGATCTGGGCCATTGAAATGAATCATCAAGTAAAACTGTTTACTATGAAAGATTGATGGCCTGAGTCCTCCCTCCAGAACCGAAGTGGTGAAGGAGAGAAAGTCAACTTCCACACACTGGCCTTGAACTCACGCCTCTTCATACTCATAAACCAATAACTATCTTTTCAAATTTAAAAATCTTAGCTCTGCCACAATGGATTCCATTCAAGTTTTTAGATTTTATCTCACATTAGTCATACAACTGAAAGATTTATGAAAAATTTCCTGAAACGTTCTGAAAGTCAATTTATTTACAAAATGAAAATAAAAGCAGTCAGAACTTATTGGACAAACATGATTCCAAGTGTTTCCCATATCTGCTTAAAATAATCTTCTTAGGATTATTTTTCAGGCAAACCCTGTGTTTTACTAATTTCGCAGATAAGGAAACTGAGTGACAAAGGGGGTAAAGTGACTTTTCCTGAACTCAGAGCCATCTAGGGATGTACTAAGTTTTTTTTTTTAAAACACTTGAAATGACTGTTGCACAATTACCTCCAAATTATGTTTTTCTCTTTCTGCAGGCAGGAGATTGGACAGAAGGACTTGCTAGCTCACATCCTATACTAAATATATATAATAAATTGCCTGTGAAGTGAAAATGTTGCTTGCACAATTTTCTTAATTGAAAAAATTCAGACCTGATCTGGGAAGAAGGCTAAGTGGGACAGTACTTGCTGCATAAGCATGAGGTTCTAAGTTCAGGCACCCAGCACCCATTTAAAAAGTTGAGAGTGTTGACAACCTGTCTGTAACCGGAGCTCTACAGTAGGAGGAGAGGAGATATGCGATACCTCAGGGCTCATTGGTTAGCTAATTAGTGAAAACAGGGATCTCCAGGATCAATAATAGACCTTGTCTCGAAAATAAGATGGAAAGCAAATGAGGAAGACACCCAACATCAACCTCTGACCTTCATAGGCCTACATTTATGCATGCACGTGCACATGCACTAAGCACACACACCTACATGCACATAACACACACATACACAAAATAAATACATGAGTAAAATTCAAACCAAATTTTTGTCTAATAGTTTTTATAGTTTTTTCAGTAGTTTTTGTTTTGTTAGTTTGTTGTCTGTTGGGGTTGTCTGTATGGTTTTATAATGGATGAAGTGTAAATTTCTTGTTTCTGCAAAAGTCTTGAATGAAGAGTCGATATTTGCATAGGAGCAGTTTCCATTGTATTGACTGTATTCTTGAAGAACTTGCATATATTCTCACATTTTGATCATAGCAAATTTTGATACATATACAACTGGCAAAGACACTTCGTGGGCTTCTACCTGTGGTAGCTGAGATCCCAACATGACTTGTAAATGTTACATTTTGAACTCAGCACAGGCATAGAACACAGTTTTGACTCAGTTCACATTTGCTTTGGTGGCTTATATACGACCATTAGTATTTTTACAGTATTTCTTTAAAAACTGAAGGGTATTTTGTGTGTCAACAGTCCTTTATGGAAAGGAAGATGACTGCTGTGTTTAACAAGGTGAAGTCTGCTTACTACAGGGCTGTCAATGTGGCTTGCTTTATCCAGTTGTGAAATTCTCATTCCCTTAGCTATTAAAGAAATGTGTGTCCTGGGTGTCTTTTCTTGCTTTGATTTTTGCCCAGCTCTCCTTCCAAGACCAAGACAATTTTAAAATGTAAGTTTGGCTGCCAATCAGGTGAACCATTGACATCTCCATAAGATTCTATGACTGTTTCAACCGAGAAGAGCATGAACAAGTTGTCTTCCCTCCAAATTGTATTTTTCCTGACAAGTGTCCCTTTGATCCTGCCCTAGTTCTTTCTTCCCTTGCCCCTCCCAGATTCCTTGCCTTGTTCCCCCTACTCTTGCCTTATAGACTCATTCACCCTTAGAATTATGGGAAATAGAGGTAGAGCCTGGTTCACACTGTACCTCTACAATGTGTTAGTTTGGAAACCTAAGCAAATTAAGAAAATTTCTGGAGCCACTAATTTCTCCACCACTGAATGCACATTCTTTTAGGTTCATGTGAGGATTTGATAACCCTGTCTATGAAAGGGCTTTGCAATTCATACCAAGCAGAAGTTACAATATTCTCACCAATAAAAAAAACTTGTTTTAAGAACAGGCACTTCGTGAGTTCTGCAAATTAAATAAAAACATTTTTAAAATTCTGTATCAGGGGTTCTCAACCTGTGGATTGTGACCCCAAAAGCCACTGGAAAAAATAGATACTTACATTATGATTCATAACAGTAGTAAAATTACAGTTATGAAGTAGCAACTAAATTAATTTTATGATTGGAAGTCACCACAGAATGAGGAACTTTACTAAAAGGGCACAGAACTAGGAAGGTTGAAAGCCACTGATCTATGTGTTTTTTATGAACCAGTCCTTCCCTCCTCATTTTAAGAATGTTTCTCAGAATCCAAAGATGTTTTGTGCCCAAGCTCATGAGAGAAGTTCTCATACATGTGTTTGCACCACAAACATTCCTGCCCTGTTTTGCTCAAGAGAATGAATGTACAATAGGAAATAGCAATTGGAAAATTGGCTTGCCCTCTATTTCCAGATGCTTTTGCTCTATGCCTTGAGCATGGTGACACACATAGAAGAAATGTAGCATCTTAGGAAGTGAAGAGCTAAGAGAAGGAAACCACAAGCATGGCAATAATGACAACAAAGGAGCAAGAAGAAGAATCGTAATTTCCTGGCTGCCCTAGAAAACCTTTAGTCCCTCAAACCTTAATCAATGTCTCAGCTGAGGTGACAGTCCTCATAGGCACTCTATATGGAAAGAATTATGGCGACAACATGAATCCCTACATGCAACTTTAGGTTATAATGGTGGAATTTGCTACACCTCACAGCCTGGCAGTCCTTCTGGCCCACAGTCCTGATGCTGCCAGGACTTGAGTGGACCAATCCAGCCTTATTTTGGCTCTGATGGCAGTGGCCTTCACTGGGAGGACCTGGACCAGTGCATCCCTGTTTCAGCTTTGATGACAGTGGTCTTCACTGGAAGGACCTGAACCAATAAATCTCTGTTTTGGCTCTGATGGCAGTGATCTTCACTGGAAGGACCTGGATCAGTGCATCCCTGTTTTGGCTCTGATGGCAGTGATCTTCACTGGGAGGACCTGGACCAGTGCATCCCTGTTTCAGCTTTGATGACAGTGGTCTTCATTGGAAGGACCTGAACAAATAAATCTTTGTTTTGGCTCTGATGGCAGTGGTCTTCACTGGGAGGACCTGGACCAGTGCATCCCTGTTTTGGCTCTGATGGCAGTGATCTTCACTGGGAGGACCTGGACCAGTGCATCCCTGTTTCGGCTCTGATGGCAGTAGTTTCCAGTGAGGGCCTGGAGGCAATAGCATGAAACTTTGTAGACTTCTTGCTTTAGGAGGCAGGCCAGCAGTTCTGTAAACTGGCCATTTCTATTCGCTTGCCCTTCAGCTGGGTTTCAAGGAAAGAGTCCATGGTTTAGCTAAATCGGGACAGGGACAGACGTGGTCGCTCCAACATAAGCTGAAAAAAATGTTTAAACTTGTACTCTGCTGAACACAAGGGCATGCAGTCTGGTCCAGTGAAAGCTAATACGTGTGTATATTTAACTACAAAAGCAAGGAGTTGAGAAACATATTTCTTTTCTAAATTAAAGGCATTTGGGTGACTTGAAACACTTTCAAAATAGCACAATTTTTGACTGTTTGGCTAAAACAAAAACCCATTCAGGCTTAGAAATTGGCAAATGCCATACTATGATAAATGCTTATTCCACAATCACATTTTCCACAAACCCTCTAATTTCCAAGAGTTTTACCACAGAAAAAGAAGCACAGTACAAGATCTGAACAGACAGCCCACAACACTGACACAACTTTAAAGGGCTGCCAGCATTTAGAGGGTTTTCCCATTTCCTCTGTAAAAATCTTACCATTACTGAAACATGCAATGCCACTTTTGACTTTAAATTGTTGAGAAAAGATTGTTTATATAAAAAAGCTATTAATTTATTTCCATATTCATTTACCAAACGTTTACTGAGCACCCAATACTGTACAGTCTTTGTTCTACACGCAGATGATAATTAATAAGAAGAAAATAGTCATTATATTCTATTCAGTATTTGCCAGGAGTGCCATTCTAAACATGCCACCCACGTTAAATACCAGCAGTCCACATAGTAGCTCTTTCCAAGAGTTGGTTATATTCTGATCTGCTATCCATATAAGAGATCTCCAAAGCCTGGCCAGCCCTTTTGTACTCTGTGATCTGCAGAAATGCTAC
>LOEQ01006613.1:39471-72710 GCA_001685075.1 Bramus lutescens | reverse complement strand
ACCCCAAGATACTTTATGCTATTTGTGGCTATCATAAAAGGTGAAGTTTCTCTTTGGATTCAATAATGGTTCAATCAGAGAAAACTATTGGACATGTGCTATGAAGAATAATGCCTCCATCTGTAGTGGCAGGTTTTTGCACTAGCACAGGAGAAATGCTATTGTATTCCACTTAACTACTTTTTTGTCAATGTGCTTTCATATCCCAACTGGGCCTTTCCTTCAATATATTAATATTTTATGACAACAAGTTTCTCAGTAATTCAAACAGGGAACAATGTGGTCTCTAGGATGGGAAGCAACTTTTTTGACTAATCAGTTGTTTTGACTAATTTCAGATGTGTTTTCTAGAATCAATTTATCTAATCAAGTTATCAATATATCTTTTAAAATAGTCTAATATTTTTATTAATTTTTTGAAAAAGTTAATACAAGGTATATTAATTATATTCAACCACTCAACATCTCCTAAATCCGCCATCTCCTCCCAAGCACTCTGTACTTTATGACTTTCTTTTTGGTTTTTAGAATAGATCATCTCACAGCACATGTCCTTTTTCAATCATTTCACTACCTCTTCCATGGTGCTCACTGAGCCTTGGATGTAGGAGTTCTAGTATAAATGTTTTATTTGGGGTGGGTGTACTGTGTTAAGTTGATGGCTGTGCTTTGACCAGCTGCAGCTTTCAACTTATCAAAACCTCTCTAGGTAAGTCTTAATATATCCCACTGTATTCTGATGTGGGATGTCCTTCTGTTTGCTGTGAATATATGTTGCTTTTGTTGGTTGATGAATAAAACCTTTTTGGCCTATGGCAGAGCAGAATATAACTAGGTAGGAAATCCAAACAGAGATCTGGAGAGAAAGAAGGCAGAGTCAGGGAGACAACATGTAGCTGCTTAAGAAGTAAGATGCCAGAACAATTCTGGTAAGCCACAGCCACATGGCCATAGATTAATAAAAATGGGTTAGTTTAAGTGTGAGAGCTAGTCAGTAATATGCCTGAGCCACTGACCAAACAATTACAATTAATATTAAGCCTCTGAGTGTTTATTTGAAATTGAAAGGTGAGGAAAAAAACCCTCCATGTAAAGTATTCCATGTTTACTATTGGTATCTATGAATTAACACACTTGAAATCCGTTGATAATTATTAAGGGTTTTAGATATAATAACCGTTTAAAAGTCTTCCATTTTTTAAGCTTCTAAAAGTACGAGAAAGAGTCAAAATCTCCTTGAAGAAAAACATGTTTAACTAAGGATGGGTCTGTGATGGGTCATTTGCAAGTGTGAGTCTACAAATTTCGTGTATTATTGCCCATGCTTACTCTTTAAACTGTGTCATGAGTAGCAGGGAGCTCATCAACCTTAGTTATCCTGCAGTTTCCCAAGCTTCCCATGATGGGAATTAGGTTTATGTGAGCAATGTGGGAAGTGTCTGAGCAGCTGCTTCAGTATTATATCGCCAAACCCCCAACCTATTCTAACTAATATTAAAAGTAGATATGTGTGCATTGTCTCCTGATGACATCTGGCTTTATGCTAGCTTGCAAGTGTCTTGTGTTCATCATTTATAAGATCAAATCATTGAATGGAATATGTCTTAAGTTTTTCCAAGTCACAAATTATACTTATGAACTTACTGAAGATTTTCCTCTGACTTTTCTTCAAAATGATGTTCATATTTACAAATCTGTCTTTCCATTCAACCACCTAGCCAAATGAGTTTTCAATACATTTATTTTCTCATGATAGGTTTTTCTTTTCTGAAGCTCTTTTGCAGAAATGACCAGCTTTTGCTAGCAATCTAAGACTCAAAGGCAAGATCTTTGACATGTTTAGAAGCAATTCTTCCCCTATGCAGCAACTGAAATACCAAGGATGAAGAAGCTATTCATACAGGATGTAAAAAGAGCAGTGAAATATATGGTTTAGAAGGGAAAACATCTTCCTGAGAGTTACATGCCTGCCACTTTAAACTACTGAGAAAATGGTGATGCTTATATAAAGTGTATAGCTCACCAACCAATGGGATACCTTCATGAGATGTAAAAATTACATATAGAAATTGCTTCTCACCAAAGAACATTCTTGTAATTAGACATATATTTGAGAGCACTGTTGAATCTTTTGCACTTCCTTGTTCTGTAAATGCTCATATTCAAAACTCAAAACATGCCTCACTAAGAACAACATATGGCATAGCTAAATCGCAAGTTTTTAATTTAGAGCCCTTTTTCTGTTACTGTCCCAGGATACAAAATACAGCTGAGAACAAAGTAGAACGCAAACACAAACTTTCCTTCCCTGGGCTCAGATAACAGACATTCAGCCAAATGGAATGTTACCAAGCCTTCTAAAATGAGCAGCATGGTTAAGAGTGCTACTCCCCTCCCCTGGGGGCTTCATGGAAATGAGATGTCTACCACGAGGGTTCTCTAAGAAAAAGCCCTGGTTTAAGGCAAAGGCAGAAAACTGCAGACATCTAAGAATAGCTTAAACTAAAAAACTTGAATTTTCCCCAAAAGATGATAGTTAAAAAATTGAAATTTATTGAATTCCTATGATTCATTCTTTCAGCAACATTTATAGGTTGTAAATAAAGTGCCAAGAATTGTGTTAGATGCTTTCAAATGAACTGTCTCCTTTAGTCGAGCATGAGGTGAAGTACAGACTAATTTGTTGGTGGATGATGTGCCTAGAGTCGCACAATTAATAGAGCCTTTTATACAAGAGGTAATTAAGAGTGTGCTGTGTGCTGGTGCTTTTCTGTATGCTAGGGCAGACAGTAACAAGCCTGGGGGAGCACTAATTAAGATCATTATGCCAAATGGACCAAAGTTTACAGTTAAAAACATTAATGTTCCAGAGTAGATTCGCATGTGCTTGAGAAAACCGATTGAATGCCAAGTTTCTCAAATTATCAGTCAGTAACATTGTGTTAGTAGACTGAAGTAGGTCAGCCTAACCTCATTGTGACCTTTGACCACAATCAAACACAATGGAGTGGACATTTGCTTTTGTGTTTATTTGCTTTCCAAGAAACACTAGTTAAACATTTACTAGTTTGGCATTGCTTATTCAATCTGACTATTGAGTAAATTCCAGCCTCAAACTTGAAAACTATCTTCACTATAATCAAGAAGACAAAGTTTAAATTTATTCCCAGATTCTGTTTTGTTCTAGGCCAAAATTTGGCAGAGTGGGGAAGAAGCAATTCTTTAGATTTCAATCCCCAGAGTGCAGCTTGAAACCCTAGATTCTTCCAATTCTCCTCATATCCCAACTTTTATTATGTGCTAGGAAGTTCAGGTGAGCACATATGGATATTCTAGTATATTCCTTTAATCCATCGATCTGTGTACCACATGAATGTAGTGGTGTTCTTGACCATCCACTTAGACACATTACTAGAGGTGCAGAACAGCTTCAGTAGACAGAAAGCAGGGGATGAATACTCTCAGACCTCAGAAGTAGACCTACATCTTTAGAAACCTAACATATCTTCCATAACATTACCTAGAAAGAAGAGACAGTGTAGACTTTGACTAGGTTCTTTGGTTCCATAGATAAACCAACCTTTGGTTCATGGTGTGATGGAAGCATACTAAAGCACAGGCCCCAAGGTGCTGGTCCCTAGTGCCTGATCTAAAAATGGTGCCAAATTCAGAACTTCCAAAATCCTTATGGAAGCCCTGGTCCATTGAGAGATGATATAAACAAAGAGTTTTTATGTATAAACAAATATTATTTTAAGCATCAAATTCTCTGTTAACCATAATATTAATAATTTTATTTATTGGCAGCTTGCTGGATTTTCCTCACTAAGCTGTTGAAGTTGAAATGACTTCAATTTCAGAACTTGCTTATTAGTTTTAATTCACAACAAATTACTGATAGTTATTAATCACCATGTAAATATTATTGGAAAGACTCGAAGATTTGTTAGAAGTGCCTCTTCCACTGTTCAAGTAGAATCCTGGGGTAAATTCTGGACTGGCCTTGCTATTTGCTCATGTCACCATGGCTTCTGAGAGCATCCGTCCCTCTGTTTCCTGGACAATGTGACAACAGTTCTGCTCTGATGCCAATGGCAGCACATATGTGGTTTTGCTCCTTTAGATCATGAACCATTGCGCTCATTTCCTCCTTCTAAACTCCACAGCACTAATAGCAAGAGAGGAACTAAAAGGCACATATGAAATCAAGCTAAAGACTTGAAAGAGCTAATGCAGAACGAACCAAGGACTTAGAAAATATACTTTTTAATACCAAGAAGTAACTAAATCACTTATTTGAGTTAAGGCATTGGTTAGAATACAAATGGTGTGTGTGTGTGTGTGTGTGTGTGTGTGTGTGTGTGTATGCATGTATGCGTGTTTGGTATATCTTGTTTTGTTTCGATATACATTTACATTGTGAAATTGTTAAATTAAGCTATTCACTACCTCTTGCATTTACTTTTTGTTGTGAGAATACCTAAAATCTACTCTCTTAGCTCTCTTCAAGTAGATACTCCTTTATTAACTAGATTTACCTGTGTGGTAGATTGCCTGAACTTATCCATGCCTTCTGAATAGAACTACCTCTGGTAAATTCCTTGCTACATCCTCCATCTAAGGATGACTATCATTTTTTATACTCTGCTTCTACGATCTTGACTATCTTAGCCCCTGCATATATGTGAGGTTAGGCATTGTTTCTGTGTGCCTAGCTGATTTCATTTAACACAAAGTGCTACAAATGCATTTGTACAGATCTCCTTTTATAGAATTCTATGATATGTGTGATACACTTTCTTAATCCAGGCATCTGTTGATGGACATTAAGATTTTTATCTTAGCCATTTTAAATAGTGCTGCCATGCCATTTGTCCTGACAACAATTTCTTGACATAACAGAGAAAACAGCCAACAAGACCAAGAATATCAAACTAAAATTTTTCTGCATAGCCAAAAACAAAAGAGAATAGATGGCCAATGGAACTGAATGAAATATTTGCAAGCAAGTCCTAGTTAGTTTTTATTGTCATCTTGACACAACTTAAACAAGGGGTCCTTCGGAAGAAGGAGTCTAGCTTGAATAGCTGCTTTGGTAGAATTGGCCTGTTATTTCATGTCCCTGTTTATTTTCTGTTACTTTCACACAAACTAGTCAGCTAAAAAGAGGAATCTCAATTGAGAAAGTGCTCCCCTCAGACTGGTCGCTAGGCACATCCGAATTTTCTTGATTAATGGTTGATATGGGACTACCCAGCCCACTGTGGGAGGTGCCACCTCTAGGCAAGTCACCCTGGGTTTTATAAGTAAGCAGGTTGAACAAGCCATGAAAGCAAACCAGTAAGACGTGTTCTTCGATGGTCTATTTTGGAGTCTGCCTGCAGGTGCCAGGCCTGCTTGAGTTTCTGCCTTGGTTTCTTTTGGTGACTGACTGCTGTTGCCTTGAAAGTGTATGGTGAAATAAACCCTTTTCTGCCCAAGCTGGTGTTGGTTAATATTTTACCGCAGCAATAGAAAGCAAACTAGAATACCATGTCTTTGAGAGAGTATCCTGATTGACGAGCAATAGGCAAAAGCCAAGCCAACTGTGGGGTAGCTCCATCCCAAGGGAGGAGGACCTGGGCCATATAAGAAAATTAGTTGAGCATGAGCCACCAAATGAGCCAGCAGACAGCATCCTCAAGGCTCTCTGCTTGAGTTCCTGATGCCACTTCCCTCAATGGTGAATTTTTCCTCTACAAATTTGTTGAAATAAACCAGGATGCTTTTGGTCATGGCATTTATCTCAACAAGAAAAGGAAAACTAGACCAATATATATCTAATTAAGGGTTAATATCCAAACTATATATGGACCTCAACTCAATAGCAATAAGATAATTAGTCTGATTAAATACAGAGAGAAAAGACTCGAATAAAAGATTATCAAAAGAAGACACACAATGAACAATGAGCAGGTGACCATTGCTTAAAAAATAACTAATAATTAAAGATGTAAAAATCAAGCCACAAATGGCATCATTTCATGCCATTAAAGGTGTTTGTCCAGAAGGCTTAAAAATAAGTGTTTGAAAAGGTGTGAGTAAAAGGGGTCTCTTGGACACTTTTGGAGGCAGGATTTGAATAAGTTCAACTATTATGGAAAGCACAATAGAGGTGATTGAAAAATTAAGCAAAGAGCTGCTATGTGACTCAGCAACACCGTTGCTAGCTGTATAATTAACTAATGTTAAGTCATTAACTTCAAGAGTTACTGCTTTGAAAGAACCCTTCCAGGAAAGAGTGATGTTCTGTTTGCCTTCTTGCTTTACTTATCTATCTGATTGTGGGAATTCTTTGTTCAAAATTATTGGACCTGGGTTTTTTCTGTTTCTGTGTTTTGAGACAGGGTTTCTTTGTACAGTCTTGGCTGTCCTAAAACTAGCTTTGAAAGGCCAGTGTGGCTTCCAGCTCACAGAGATCCACCTGCCTCTGCCTCAAAATGCTGGGATTAAAGGTATGTGCCATTACTGCTTAGTCATTTACATTTAATTTTTTTTAGCTTTACCTATTACCTATTGATAAATTTGTTGTTTCTTTTATTTACTCATAGCATTAGAAGACATGGTCATGTAACTTATTGTTTTTCAACAACTTTTTCATTATAGAAGTATTTTTATTATCGTATTTTTAAAATTATTCATAATTCCTCCCTCTAACCTTTCCTGTATACCTTTTATTGCTTCTTTTCAAAATTTTGGTCTTTTTTTAACAACTCTTTTTTAAGCTGGAAATGAATTTACTTAATTTATTCCACTAATAGTTACTACAGCACAAGAGATGAGGTAAAAGTCATTTATATTTGTTTGATTTGTGTCATGATTATTAAAGCATAGTTAATTGATTCTTTCTGGCATCTCAGTAGCCTCTTCCCCCATGGGTTTTCAGTGCTGACAGCATTTAGGATTGCACTCACGTCTACAGCATCCTTCTGTGGGTGAAAACCAAACCTGCTGTTATTTTCCAGGACACTGGGTGTCAGTAACTTAACTTGCAGACTTGGAAAAGGAAGTCAAATGGAGGAAATGATACGGGGACACAGTTGATACTTTCTATGAAATCAGTTGACAAGGCATTATGGGGAGGTGGGAGGCATTATGGTACTGGAGGTCACCTGCGAGCTGGGCAGTATGACTTCCCTCTTTGGTTAATAAGGCTTTGTTTATTTTTGTCTCAGTCTCCCAGCACTGAGTCCTTGAGGCAAGAAGCAACAAGTTGCAGCCTGGGATGCGCTGTATCTTCTTGAGAAGTCTGACGTTGGTGGAAGGAGGCCAGAGGACTGCTGATCATTTTCTAGATTTTAGTTGCCACCCGAAGACTCTATTTTAACACAATGGCTACATTGTAAGGAATTGGGTCTTGGGAATTGTCCAAAAAAATCCTGTGTACTAGGCCCTCCCCAAGTGGAAAGCTTGTCAGCCAAGCTCTGGATCCCTGGCATATGGCCCATCCTGGCCTTTCCCTTTTGTTACCCTACGGGCTCTGTGTTGTGAGTCAAATCACTGGGCAACCAAGTATCTTCCAAAGAGCCCGAGGCTCTCTAGCAGCTACTGTTTACTCCAGTCGAAGCTGGAGAAAGGAAGACTATCTAGCAAAGGGAGGCCAGTCCCAGCCTTCCGTGCAGACCGGTACAAAGATCTCTCTAAAAGCAGTTCTCTTGGAATGGCCAAGGACCAAGCAGAAGCTACTGCGCCTGTGCTCAGGTGAGAGCTGGCAACTCCTCCCTGCTAAATGCATAGGTTTCTTCTCCAAGTCTGTTTTGCAATAGAAGAGCTGTCACTGTGAACAGGTGGAAAAGAAGTAGTGCCTGTCTGTGTGTTCCTGTGGCTGCAGCTGGCTCAGGAGCAGCAGACAAGACAGGTGAGCAATGCTTTTCCTCCTCTCTGTTGGTTCTGAACTGGGGCGACACTTTGTTGGAGCTGTGGGAGTTTATGGTTTCCGGAAGCCTGTTAGAGTACTTGCTCTTGCTTACTGCTTCCCCTGTGGACGATGAGAACTCTTTGTTTTGTTTTAGTGTTGCTGCTATTGTTGTTGTCAAATGTCCAATCAAAGAAATGGCTGTACCTTCATATTAAGCTACCCTTCCTCTTTTGCCAGCCTCAACCTGTGTCTGGGGGCCAAAGCAGAGTCACAAGGATCACAGTGTCTTCCAGGGGAAGCGCACCAGCAGAGGGGAAACTGGAGGCAGACATGTCTGGAGCAAGGTTTCTGCTCCAAAGGGTATCCAGGACCAAATCTGTGGCTTCCTTTATTTGATATGTTCTGTGGGGTTTGGTCCCACAGAATGTGTAACAGAGATGACTGAACTCTACTCTCTTATGTGAATTGCCCCTGGATTAAGTTCGGTGTACAGGGAAAGAAAGAACGTCTACATCAAACTCCAGGAATACGTCATCCACAGCCCTGGGCTGCAGTAGGATGAAGCATCAGGCATCTGGAATAGGCTTGATTTCTGGAATGTAGTGGATCTGATTGCCTCTTGGCAGCTAGTCTTTTCCAATTATGTTTGGCTTAGTCTGATTGTCAAATCACTTTGCAATCCCCAAACTGATCCAGGATGTCTGCAGAGGGGACAGAGACAACTCTGTCTACAAAGCTGGTTGCCTGTGATGGAAGGAAAGTTCTAATGAAATTTTTTGAACTCTTCTTTCAGTAATCCACAGTCCAGCCAAAAGGGAGGCCATGAATACTATTCCTTGACCCTTTGTTAAACCAAAAGAGCCAAAAGTAGCATGCTTCTCTAAAATGCTGGTCAACCAAGGCCAGCCTGCAAAGTTTTACCTCTCTCCCTTGATGTGGCTCAAGGAAAGATATTGTATGTAATTTGAATAGATTTAATGAAAAATGTAAGATTCTTCATAATTAATGTGTGCTGGGGTTCACAGAATTTAGAAATTCTTTTTTGTACTCTCATTCTTTCAGTAAACATTTCATTTCTTATTGAATTATGGAAACTCCACTGTGGTGAAGTTAACATTTCCTTTTTACGAAGCATGAAGGATGTTTCTGAATGAAATCTGATGCTTTCAACAAGCTACCAAGCAGAACAGTGGGCTTCTTCAAGAGCACCAAGTGGTTTTCCTAATGGTTTCACAGAACTCACTATGGTATGAGAATACAGTCAGGAATGAGCATATGCCTCAGTCACTTATTCAAGCAAGTTAAAATTAGAAATAAATTTTAACAATTTGAAGCCCTTAAGTTGAAAATTTATAGGTAGCTGATATCATGAGTTAGAGAAGTATGTTCAATATTATTTAGGCACCATGAACACAATCCAGTCAACAGCAACTTTTCCAGATACAAAGTGTATGATTGAAAAGTTGAACTACAAGTGAATGAATAACATTTTTTAAGCCTCAGTGATATAAAGGTTAGAAAAAAACCGAAAACGTCTTTTTACTACTCTTTCTCCAAAAATAAAACAAAAATAAAATTTCTGACAGTGAGGTTACATAAGCAAAAACATTGAGAAGGAGCCACTGCTTTAATAGTGTCATGTTAGCAGAGACAGCTGACCCAAGCTAGTGGGAGATCACGGGCTCTGGACTGGTATCTGGGAATTCTGCATGGGACTGAAGAAAGCTCCCTGAATGTAGATGAGAGTTATGTAGCTTGATCTGTTGGTGGGGGGAGCTGGCATGGGACTAGGACTTATCCTGGGTACACGAACTGGCTTTTTGGAGCCTATTCCCTATGTTGGGATACCTTGCTCAGCCTTAATACTGGTGGTGTGGGGAGAAGGAGGGGGAACTGGGGCTAGTATGTAAAATTTTTAAAAATTAAATAATGAAAATAGTACCATGTTAATAAACTGAAATTATTCCTTGGAAGATTATATGATCACAAATTTTCCATGATGCAGTAGTATGCCAAAATTTCCCTGAGGATGAGCAGATGAAAATTCACAGACATTGACATGTGATGTGTCCATGATGGGCTCATCTACTGCTACTAAAATATCCTGCAGGGTTAGTGATCTACATTTTACCCTGCAGTTCTATGTATACTTATTATGAAGTCCCTGCATCATATTGTCAATCCTCCTTAGAGACTGTTAGTCAACTTGGTCATGTGATTCCTATATTCTCTTTTATTAAAATAGACATTTTTCACCTAGTGTGTGTACACCAGACTAATGAGCAGAGGTTTAAGGTAATCTCTCCCACAAACAGAGTGGGTGTGGATAAACCACACGGAAGATCTCTTTGCCTCCATTTTCCTGTCTGACCCTGTATCTAACAGTGACACTGAATGTAGGGACATCACAGGTTGTTTCCTCCTGGCTCTAAAAGACCCAGTTCTAGCATTCAGATTATTTTTCAGACCAGCACACAAACTAAGTTTCATAGTTTTTTCTTTTTTTAACCAAAGAGAGCAAGGGAAATTGGCGATGAATTTCAAAATATAAATTAAAAAAAAAACAGAAAAATGACAAAACTCACACCTATATTTCTGAAGTAGGATCACATCAAAACTATTTAGTTGTGCCAAAGAGAGTTCTCAGGAAAAGTACCTGGAAAGAGAAACTTGGGCAGATGACTAAGAAGGGAACATACAAATGGGATCGTGGAGTGGAGTGAAAAGAAACCTCTTCCATCAGATAAGACGCTGCCAGGACCCGAGGGTTGTTTTCAGGCCAGGCAGGACTGCTCTTTCCCACCACACCCAATATAATGTTTCATAAGCTAATGTTTCTTTTTTTAAAATAATAATAGACATAAAATGTATGTTTTTATTCTACAAGTGGCATGTCTACTGTTTTCCTTTTCTACTTAGGAACATAATAATGTATCACTAACCGAATTCCCACGATGCCTTACTAAGCTCAATTGGAAGTTGGGTGAGGTAGAAACAGAGCTCAAAAAAAATCCTGTGTGTAACAAGCCTGTGGCTTTTCAGAAAGTTGCCTTTTAAATATCTATGACCTTAAGTGGTCTTTTTCTTTTTAATTCTTCATATTTACCCCAGTAAAAACTGAAGCTAGCCAAGAAAAATAGGGAAAGTGTAGCCTACCTCACCATGTTTTGTTCAAATTATTGTTTACATTCACCATGAAGCTAAGACTATGAATTATAAAAACGTCCCACCAAGTTCCTACATAGACATCCAGATGCTTTTATTTTAGTAAAACCTAAGTCCTGGTGGTTCTTCCATGCCCTCCCCCAGGGATCCTCCATTGTACACACTGCTGATGTCTGGGGCTCTTCTTCTTTCCCCTGGTTATGTATCACTTAACCAGATGGGTTCTGGGCAAGACTCAAGTTTCTTTCATGACTGGAAACACAATTTTACCTCTTTTGTCTGAATGCTCTTAATAGAGGAAAAGGAAAAAATTCAGAAAAGGTAGATGAAAACTTCAAAATGGGCTGGAATGAGATTAGTATGTGTTGGGGCAGATGTCTGCAGTACTGATCATTTCGCTGATGGACTTTCTCAGGTTTTTGTGGAAGTTGCCAGCAGGGCATAACGCCATCTTTAAGTACAGAAACCATGTTCATCATGATGGAAAAATCTGTCCTACATGAGTATCCATTAAGTTAGAATGTTTCAAATGCCAAATGGAACAACTATCGTTTCAATCAGAAAATCTATAACAGGAGCTCCAGATGTAGCTTCGCACGTAGGAGGGCTTACTGCTCTATCTGAGGACCAGGTTTACATCCCAGGACTGTAGCTCCAGCTCCAAGGGATCTAACGCCCACTTCTGGTCTCCATTGTCATCAGTATAAACACTTAAATAAAAATAAATCATTTTAAATGAGTATATTAATAAATACATAATAGAGATGAGCTAAATTTAGAACACATGCCAACACACATGAAACCTGGATGATAAAAAAACAAGAAATTTTTTTATTCTTAAGTAGTTTCTACGATCATACAAGAGTGTTCAAATGTTTTGCATTGTGGTGCATTACAATCTGCTAGCTAGTTGTTTGCCACCTTAACACAAGCTGCAGTCTCCTGGGAAGATGGAGCTTCAGTTGATGAAATGCCTGGGGCAAGTCAGTGGGGGCATTTTCTTGATTACTGATTGATGTGGAAGGGCCAATCCTACCTAGGCATGTACTTCTGAGATATATTTTTTCAAAAGTAAGCCAAGCAAGTACTGAGTAGAGTTCCTCCATCGTCTTTATTTCAGTTCCTTCCTACAAGTCCCTGCCTTGAGTTATTGCCCTGACATCCCTTCATGATGGACTATACGATGAAATAAACCCTTTCTTTTCAAATTGGTTTGGTCATGGTTGTATTCACAGCAATCAAAAGCAGAGGAGGAGACTAACTAGATGCGTACCTAGAGTGGGATAGTTGAGTCATAGGCAGTTCGATTCTTAATATTTTTGAAAAGAAGATTCTACACTATTTTGCTTAATATTTGTACCAATTTATAGCCCTCGGTGATCTTCATACTCCCTATCTTTGCCAACACTTAGACGTTCTATAATACTGACTGAAACAAGGGCAAGAAGATTTCTCACAGTAGTTTGGGTTTGTAGTCTCTGAACATAACTGCTAATTTTTTTCACAGACATGCTGGCCATTTTTGTGTCTTCTTTTGAGAAATGTCTTTATAGGTTCTCCTCTTATTAAGGTAACTTGATTTCTTCCTGCTGCATTATGTGCCTTCTTAAACTTTTTTGTTGGAAGACCTTTGTTTGGAGTATGGTTTGCATATATTTTCTGCCATTATTTACAGTTTTGAATCTTATGCTTCAGTCTATTGTGTGTGACTGTGTGTGTATGTGTGTGTATGTGTGTAAATTTATTAGCTCCTGTTACTTCAATCTTTTATCCATTTTGAGATGGCTTTGTCTGTGTTCTGGAAGAAGAGTCCAATTTCATTTCTTCCAAATATGGACAACCAGTGCTCCCACCACTATTGAAGAGACCATCTTATCTTTGTTGAATGTCCTGGAAATTTTGTCAAAACTGTGTTGACATTAGATACATGGGATTACTTCTGGTCTCACCAGCTTTTCAGTTTTCACATCATTGCCATACTGCTTTTATCACTATAGCTTTACACTGTATTTTGAAATCGTGTGGTATGGTACCTACAGTTCTGTACCTCTTTCCTGGTTGGTTGCTTTGACTATTTAAAAACTGTTGCGCTACCATACAAATGTCAAGAGTGACTCATCTATTGCTCTGAATCACATTATTGTTATTATAATATGAATTTCACTGAATCTGTGTTTTTAGTACCATGAACATTTTAACAACATTGATTCTCCCAACTCATGAGTACATTCTATTTTTTTCCACCTCCTACAATTGTATTCAAATAATTTCACAGTTGTCTTAGAGTTTCAGTGCATAGATTTTATCTCCTTGGTTAAATTAATCCCAAGTCTTTTATTGATTATATTGTAAGTAGGACTGTGCCTCTTATATTATGAATATTCATATGCTTGTTTTGTATTCTGAAATATGACTATCTCCTTTTAGAAAATGTTCCCTATGTGGAAGCAGCCAAAACATTTTACTGGCCAGATTTATATAACACACACTAATCTTAATTATAGAAGAAGCAGAAAATGTAAATATGTCCTAAGTTTATACTGAAAAATCAATATTATATTAGTGAGTAAGCAAAATAAGGTAGAATCAGGGTGTATAAAGCAATATCGGTCACAGATACTTATAGATTAAAGGAAATGATGCTCTCTAGCAATTATTGAAACCATTTGACACCAGATTAATTTTGATTACTTTGTATTCCTCTTAGTTTCGCTTGTGGTATAGAATGTCATGATCCTCTGCATACCTTCTAATACCATGTGTACAAAGCATCATTATTATTCATGAGTGCTGAATTGTCACCTCCCCAAAGAAGGGAAAGAGTGCTGCTTTCCGCACTGAAGCACCACTATTCACTGCACTGCACTGAAGGAGAGAATGGATGGACTTAGAAGGGACCACCACACACTGCTGCTCTTGGCCAGAATGTCCCACAGACCACTTTTATACATGCCTTGAGCTAAGAATAGCTGCTATATATTGAATGAGGTTTAAAAATTAAGACTATAAAAGGAAAATTATATGTGCCCTACAAACCAGTCTTTCCGCCCTTTTGTAGAAACTATTTGGTGACTCCTGACATAGAAAAAAAATTGAGCTCTCTCTTTTACAAAAAAAAGATTATTTTATTTTTGATTATGTATACGTGTGCATGTCTGTGAGTAAGTATGTGTAGATGAGTGAGAGTTACCAAGGAGGCCAGAGCTGTTGTATTCCCTGTAGCTGGAGTTACAGGTTGTTATGAATCACTTGATGTGGGTGCCAGGAACCGAACCAAGATCCTCTGAAAAGCAGTATACCTCTAAACCACTGAGCCTTCTCTTTAGGTTTCATATCTACCTATCTCTCTCTCTCTCTCTCTCTTATCCTTGTATTATATGTCTCAAAAAATTGTGCAATCTCAGAGTAGCTGACTGGAATCACCACTGTTCTTTGAACCTGTGCCTGTGGGAACTGCCCACAGCCTCCACCACCTCCCATCTGGAACACAAAGTGTGCTATCTATTCCACAGAGGAGCTGGTTCCAGACTTGCTACAGTTATCTATAAACACACATGCTAAATTTCCAAGTCTAAATTAAATTATAATTTTAATGAATAATTTGCATGGTAATGCTCTCCTGTCATTAACATTTAAGAAAAGCTTGGGTGTGAGTTCCCAAGCAAGCAAACACACTTGAGGCCCAAGGAATTGTCTCTCTTCTACCTAGAGACTGGGTAAAATTAGTGTACTTGAACTAAATAAAGAAAGCAAACTTCCTGTCTTGGCTCAGCTCTATAATCAGAAGAAATCACGGAAGCTGTTTGATTTGTGAAATAACATGCAACACAATCACCTAGGAGTTGATTACTTAAATACCATGAAAAGACTGTAAACTTACTTTATTATGATACAAATCATTCCTAAGATTTCAAGAAACTCAGTAAGTGCCTTTGTCTTGCATGGTAAGTTCCTGGTGCTGGTTTGGTTCCTGGTACATTGAGGGGGTTGTATAAGCAGACACTGTGCTGTGTGTTGTCCTTTTGTCTCAGGGTAACAGTGTCATTTCAGCTGTCCTGTCACCTTCTGTTAGGATAGTAAAAGGCGTCAATGTCCTCTGGAAACACTTAAAGCATTCTGGTTCTTTGGTGTAGATTTTATTTTATTTTATTTTACTTTATTACTAAATTCTACTCTTTGTACACATGTAGAGAATCGCAGAAAAATATGCACAAACTTAAGTCTATAACATTGCACCATTTCTAAAGATCAGGTATACACTCACAATTCACAAAAGGATGGACACTGAGTTGCACAGTGCAAGCAACCCGGCTCCTTTCTTTGACTAAATTTCTTTTTCCATAATTATTGCCTTGCTACAAATTTGGTGGATTTTGTAATAAAGAGAAATCATACATTCCCAGTCAAAATGTAGGTTCATAAAACTACCGCATAAACACTCAATACAAAGTAAGACGTTCCAAACGAGCAAAGGGAGAAACCATCAGAAAACAAACCCGATAAGCTTTTTGGAGGACTTTGGTATTTTGATATTCCAATGAGAAAATATATTGCACAAGTAAAAAGCAAATAATAGAATAGAAATAACACCATATTCTGAGTCACACTATCCTTCAAGCGAATTAATTGCATGATTTAGTCCCTTGGTGGTCATTGAGAATCATGGATGCATGTTTCTTTTGTTTCAAAAACCAGGTGCAGCTGTCATCAGTTAAAACTGCAGTGGCCTAGGTTGGGGCCAAAGCTCAATAGCAGAGTACCTGTCTCGCCTGGGTAGAGCCCTGGGCTCAATCATCAGTACTGAAAAGCCAAAACAGGGAGGCAAACATTACACTTTCCACTTGTGGGGCAATTTTCCACAGCTTTTCTACAAACAGGATATAAATGAGTGTATCATTGGCTCTCACTTTATCATCTAAAATGTCTATTAAGAGAACAAGGAATTCTTTCCATTGGACGCTGATGTAGCATTCCTATCATAAAGCTAGTCTCCCTGTTTCTGTTTACACCACGTAAAATACTCTAATCAGAACAAAGGTCCCAGCACTGGTCAAGCCGCAGGCTTACAGCACTGAGCAGAAAGTAGAGGCCAGAGTCCACTTCATTTTTGTAGAGGTCAGGCTCAGGTACAATCTGCCTACCTATTGCCTTTAACACTGCCTTGTCATAGCAGGTAGCTGGTAGAATTTATCTTCAAAGACCAGAAAGATGCACTGTGCCATCCTAAAGGCAGAAGCAGTGGATGGGGCTCATCTGATGCAGATCTCTTGGCATGATGGGGCAGAGTCCCTCTACCCAGCAGTGTGGCTGCGAGACAACTGCCAGTGTTCGGAATGCTACTTGCATTCTGCAAAAGCTCGGAAACTTCTCCTGGAAGCTCTCGATGTGAACATTAGAATCAAAGACTTGTCATTTGACCGGAAAAAGGTAACTATTTCTAGTGATCTTTCCCTTCTCTTTTGAGTTAAATCGAGAGGCTAGTTTATAATAATGTAAATCAATTGACTTTAACTTATCACATATAGAGCAAACCATCCCTGTGGGAATGCTTGTAGAGTATTTGATACAGAGTGGGCATACTCAGTGGGAAAATCTGCTGTTGTTATAACAGATAAAATATGTTCCTTTTCTTTTTCTTTTTAATGTGTATACTGTTTATTTCAACTGAATTTAAATTACATCACCTGTGTCCAACCCATCATATTTCCCCTTCCCTCTCTCAAACTGGTTGGCTGTTTTTCTTTAGTATCGTTATGCATACCTATGCACATATAAATACAGAAATGCAACCTGTTGTTGTACTCTGGTTTTTCTTCAAAATGTATAAATTATTTGCCTTTTACTACTACCATTTTAATAAAATGTGCAACTTTGCTTATTTTGCTTTTAGTGGGCAACGGCCTTGAAATACAATCATATAATTTATATCATAAAAATAGTGCATCTGGCACTCAGTTTACTCCTCTATCGAGCCAGAAAAACACGGAATTTGTTCACATGAATATGAGAATTCAGTGAGATAATCTGGGTAGAAATGTTTGTCATACTCCCTGGCATTGAACACCAACTCAGAAATCATACTGATTAGTATTATTTATCCATACTAGTGAGTTGGTGTATAAGAAGTCATGCCCTAAGAGCATTACTCTCAAGATCAACCAGCTATGGCATCAACCATTTTTCTCTCTTCCCCATTTCCAGTTTCTCACCAGAATTACAAACGTTATCAGAAAACCTGTCCTTTCCCCATTTCATTCTTCTCTCAGCTTGAGTCCTCTATTCCCAGTTCTCATTTTTAATAGCCGTGCCCTCTCACAGAAACTTTAAGGATCACATATTTAGAGTATGTAAAGCAGAAATGTCAGGTAAGCAAAACTCTATTTCTTACACATTGTCTCATCGGCCTTAGGCACTGGAAGTAGACCTTTGGCTTGTGAAGGAAAGGGAGAGTGATGTTTAATTGGATTCTCTGATAATTTTAAATAATGTTCAGAAGAAAATCAACTGCAGAAGGCAGAAGTGTATAGTTGCACATTGTACAAACATGTGATAATTGCTTTCTGTGTTGTAAGGTTTATATCACATGGCCCAATGAGCATTACAGTGAATTTGAAGCAAATTGGCTGAAGAAAAGATGTTTTTCCAAACAGGCCAGAGCAAGACTCCAAGAAGAACTGTTTTTACCAGGTAACATTGCCATCATCTGAAGTCTATATTAAAATCTTATAGTAAGAAGTACTTGAAGAGAATTACTGTTTTCTGAGTTGGACATAAATACAGGACACTGTTTAATGGTGTTTTATATACATATATCACAATATGATCAGATCAATGTAATGAGTATATCTCTTTCTCACTTTCTAAGGATTTGCTCATGAGAAAGTTCAAGCCCTTGTATCTTCGTTAAAATAATATTGTAATTTATGAAAAATCCTTAACATGTTAGTAACAGAGATCATTTGGACAAAACGGAAAAGGAGAACAGAGCAGATGTCAACATTCTAAAGCACTAGCAGGAAAAAGACAGTGGACTTGACCTTTCTCATCTACAGATAGAATAGAGGTCCAAGATGTTGCCTTTGTGCCCTCTGCAAAGGAGCCGAGTAAACCAGAGAGAGTTCGCCCTTCTTAACAAGGCCTAAAGTCAAAACAGCACAAAATTCAGAAAGTACACTTCTCACCCTGGTGAGATTATATGAATGAGGCTGAGAATAAATGAGCGCAGAATTGAGCTTGCACAGGACTGTGTGTGTGTGTGTGTGTGTGTGTGTGTGTGTGTAAACCTGTTTCTCTGGAGAGCATTTATGTAAGTCTCCAGAGAATCTGTGAACAGAAAAATGTTTAGAGAAAATCAAAAGATAAATTCAGTGGCAAAGGGCAAGAGGGGAGTGCTATCTCTCAGATTATAGGTAAAACAAATGTTGAAAACAAATGAGTAATTTAAAATAAAACTTCTTAAAAATGCACAGTAACACAGGTCAAATGGAAATGTTGGCGAGGGTGATATCTTTTTGTTCTACAGATCACTACCTATGGCTGTGCAGGTCAAAGGCAAACTCTAGCATGCATGAGTTTTGCCTGTCTGTTGGAACCCGACTTCCACAAGTACACTGGCCCAGCACATTTCGCTGAATCTTCTTTTCTCTGTCAACATTTATAAGACCACCATCCCTTTCAGGGACTGATCACTTGGGTGAATTCTACACCACCTTTTTGAGGACCTTTAAGTCTTTTACTAAAAGTGGTTCTTCTTTACTCCTTCCGAACCTCGCATGTGATAACTGTCTGGGATTTTAAAAACTAGTATTAGAGCAGTTCACTGGAAGTAGAGATGTTGCTTATTAATCTCCTTGCCAGGCAGCTTTCCTTTTTCCTGGGGATGTCAGTAATAAGGTACCACAGTTTTCCCCTTCTCTTTAAGACAGATCAGTCTTGTCAAGGATTAAATTCCTCTAAGTGCTCACTGTGACAACTGACAAGCATTTGTTCCACTGTTATATCTGAACCAAGAATCCATTCTCCTTTATCTAGCTCTGCTAGGTGATTGAAAATACATGAGTATACAGAGAAATTATTCTTCATTCAAAGAGTCTCCAATAACATAATTTCATAGCCATTGTCTGGCTCAATAGCAATATCATGAATGTGTTCTTTTTTTTTTCTTTAACTCTACCCTAGTTTTGTAATCCATTTGGATTTTGCTTTCATTGCCTGCAAGTTCTTCTCTGTGTCATTTCAGGAAATAAAAGTCAACATTTTTTATTATCACAGCTTAAGCTCTTAAATGTTGGAAGAGGAATGGCCACACCTCCTGCATTAATATTTCCTGACAAGTGAAGTTTTTTTTATAGCTTACATTCCTCAGTACTACCAGGCAGTAGTAAGATGGAAATGATCGTACCTTCCATTAAGTAGTGGAAAAACCTGGTCACAACGACAGCTTGTGAGCATGAATAACATAAGAAAACTGGCTGCTAGGTAGACACTGGAAAATGTTTTGATGCTTTAAAATAAGATTCATTTTAAAAGTATATTCTTTGAAAAGCTGTGCAGTTGATGGGTAAAAGAAGACATTGATGGGCCAATTTTAGAGTACTGGTTGGGTGGCTTTTTGCCTGTAGAATTTAATACCCTGCTCCAATGTGTGTTTCCAAACATTAGTACTCTGAAGCATGTAAACAAGGTAAATTCCATTAGGGAAAGTGCTTTGCTTTTTAGCCACAATAGCAATGTTTCTCCTCTGCTTCTCCCTTGGAATGAGGGCTATGGTGCTTAGAAAATCTGGAGTCCAGATGCACACCACTTTCCTTCTGTTGGCACACGCTGCCGAACACAAAATGCAAGGACAAATGACAGTAAGCTGTGGATAGGACCAGGCTGTCCCTCCAGGATGAAAGGAAAATGTGGAGAATAACCTTTCCCTCATGAATGTCCATTCAGCTGCACAGATATTTGGCATTTATTTATTTGTTTGTTTGTTTATTTATTTATTTATTGCAGGGAATAACAAGGCGTAAAGAAATAGAAAGATGAAAATGGAAGCCTGGACATACAATACATTAAACACATTAAGACCATGTGCTGAAGACAATCAATGACATAAGGCAAAGAATATGTATCAATGAGAGTTTGATACTCACACCAAATTTTAAACAATAGTTTGTTAGGCAGAGAGAGAAAGAAGAAAATCCCCACAGAGAAAAGGGCATGCAAAAAACTACAGAAGCAGAAAACAGAAGGATAAATTTAGGAATGTAAAATGAGTTGGATATTGAAATTTCAAAGCAACAAAGATGTCAAAAGCCAAAGTAAGAAGTAGTTCTCATACACTACTTGATCCACAGACTGAAGGCAAGGATCAATTTTTCCAACATAGTTCAAGTATACCATTCCATTTATCTCTCAGCTGATTCTCTATTGACAAATCAGACGAATGAGTCCAAGACCTTTACAGGTTTCAGATGCTTGCTGCAAGCTTTTCCTCTGCGTTGTATACCTTTGTGTTTGTGTACCTGCTTTTGATTAAATTAATGTATTATCATAAATGACTCCAAGTCCATTAACACCTCCTACTCTTTGATTTTTCTTTTACTATAACCTGCCTCCTCTATAAAAAGGAGTAGAGAGATCAGCTTCACCTTGTAGAATGGCCTTGATCATGGCTGTGTATCTATGGAGTGAACCATGGGAAGTGAAGAAAGGGGAGAAAGATGGCCACAGCATGCTCTACAAAAAAATTGTATGGAAGACAATGGGAGCTTAAGAGGAAGAGAAGATGGGCATAGAATTTGCATTTAGAGAAACATATTATTTACTAGCAGGATAGTAGAGAGCAGTCGTCCCTCTTCTCTAATCTCTGCCATTTTAAAACTTGACTGTCAGTGCCTGGCATATGGTCATTTCCAGATAAATAAATAAGCAGATATTCAAAATGCATTTAAAACATAAACTTTGGATCAGCAAGATATATCAGTAAATAAAAGTACTTGCTGCATGACCTGAATTGAACATCTACCACACATGGTTCATTTGTTCGTTCATTGTCCTGATGGGTGACTCTTGAATAACAGGTGCCATATACTTGGGTTGAAAATACAACAAGGAGCAAAACAAGAGAAGGCTTTAACCCTTGGGCATTTACATTTTTGTGGTTGTAAGAGACCAAAAAAATAAACAGAATATCTATAATTCCTCCAAGAATGATAAGCACACAGTCACAAGCAAGTCAGTGAGTGTGGCAATGAGAGTAGACAAGATTTCTTTCCTGAGTTCTTTCATTTTTTACACTAAAATGAGGAAAACCATCTGAGATGAAAATATCGGAGGAAGTATGGAAACTTGAGACTAGAGAAAGTGATAGCTAGAAGTTTGTGTGTTTTATACCTATAGATTCACGGCCATATAGTAAGAGCAGTCACTCCATTCTGTTTTCATCTCGACACATTCAGTACTTGCAGCAAAAGGGAAGATTCAGTCAGGCAGTGGAGCCGCTGTAATCTTCACTGGCATTATCTCATTCTATTTTCATACCTCAGTAGGTTATTTTCTTGCCATGTTATCTAATGGAGGCTGAACATAGAGTTTCTTGCCTCCCAAGAGTCGTGCAGATGGAAAGCATTGAGCCCAAATTGACCATTCAAATCTCAAGTCATTATCTTTGACACAAGAGCCTTGTCAGGTGGGACGTGCATCTTCATCTCTAGGTGAACTTGTGAATTTTGCAATGAACCAGTTTCAGAAATGGCTTCCTGCGTTGCACTCTCCAGGAAGGTAACCATTCTTGTCAAAGGCTTATGGATGCAGACTATTCCAGCATCATAAAAGGGAAAATGTGATTCTCTTCTAAGAAGTTTAAACTTGTTTAGAAGCCTCATTGTTATATTCACATATAATTCACTCTAGACTTTAGAGATGATGAGTCAGAGCTTAGAATGTCTGATTGCTCTTCTAGAGAACCAGGGTTTGATTCTCATAACCCATAGGGTGGCTCATAATTATTTGTCACTCAAATTGTAAGAGATGTGATGCCCTTAACTGGCCTCTGCAGCACTGCGCGCACACACACGCGCACACACACACACACACACACACACACACACAGAGTCCACTTACATGGAGATAAAGCATCTGTACACATAAAAATAAATAGATAAATCTTTAAATAAAATAGATATGAGTCAAGGTAAAGGAAAGATTTGAGATGTAAAGCATAATTTGATCTTCAAAACCTGCTTCGTCCTCTCCCCCTCATGCCTATTAGGGGGAAAGAGGGAAAAAGGCATTGTTAGTGAGGAAATAAAGACAATAGCATGATCTCCATTGTCCATTGCTATCTGGTGGGAGAGGCAGAGAAAAGGCGCTGTGTCTCAACTAGTTCCCTCTCCACTCCCAGCAGCTGTTTATCACTGTAACAAGCTTCACAGGCATTTGAAACAATAATCTTACTATTATATGTTTGTGTTTGTTTCTTTATCTATCTACCCAAACTTCCAAGCAGGAAGCTCAATCATAATACCTGCCTTTAATTGTGAAGGCAATCTTTTTCAACAAACAGATGTTGAAGAAGATTTCAACATGAAATAAGCCCTGTGGTATGTAGCAAGGCTGAGCCAAGAAGACAGACACCTCCCCCTTTCTTAGCAGACCTAGCACGCTTCCTCAAGCCAGCCATTTCAGGGGCTATTGCCACATTTCAGCCCATAACTGTGAAACTGCCAGTCTCCCTCCCTGTATGAGGGAATATTCTTAGCTCGAAAGACCCGGAAGTGGATGCTAGGAAGAGCAGCCCTCAATCAATAAAGAGTAGTGTGCTGAGCAGTTCACAATCAATGAAGAGTACTGTGATGTCCTCATATTCTTTGCTCCATATCCAAGACACTAATAATGTGTACTATAGTGTCTCCTAAGACCCCACACTCGTGACCACTGTTGCCAACAGCAGTGAGCCATACACTAACAGTTAGTTCTTCCAGGACTTTCTTCCCTCTTCGTGCCTCTGGGGTTCCCAGCACACGAACTTTGTATCTTCAAATCCACTTCTCATCTGAACATTCAGAGAGAACAAGTGACTAGAATCTTAAAGGCGTGTAGAGTTCCGTGGACAAGAGATAAAAGCGTACAACATCCATCCAATGAAGAAAAGAGTCTCTAAGCCCCAATTCTTTCCTCTGACTTCTCTCCACTTTCAAGGATCCGAATTGGGTTTTAGTGGACCCTTTAGAAGTTATTCATAATAAAAACTGAAATATAACAAAATGATACTTACATTATAACTATATTTGTTATATGATGAAATATAATTAACATGTTATGAAGAGATTAAGAAAAGAGTAAAAATTTGACTGGTGCTGTGTACATTAGATAAGCCATTTCAGAGCCAGAGTAGACAGGAGGTACTAAATTTTTGAAATAACACTTTGAAAACCTGCTTTATGTGCTTGTGAATTTTTAAATAAAGACCTTCTTTGTGTCTTTTCCTTTCTGAACTATAACTCAGGGACCAGGAATGTGATGTTTAGCCCTCAGTAGGACCCCTTACACAAACAGCTCCTTGAAATTTGGCATGTAGCCGGATCATAAATTTTATGATGTGTGAAGCGCATGTTTGAGGAAGTATTCATTAGTAAGGCCATAAGTTAAATGAGGAGGGGTGGCCATACCTTACACATGCCGTCATTTCTTGTCTGTTTATATATCCAGACCCAAGTGTGAAGCTTAAATTTGTTCTTAATATATTCTCCTAACAAATGTTTTACTCTACTCAAAAGTATTTTCTTTCACATCCCCTGAGCGTTCTCTTTTGCAGTTGGAGGAAAATGAGAACATGTTTTGAAATCACTCTCTGGATGTTGATGTTCAGTATTGTGTGTGGACATAGTAGAATGCTTTCTAAGACAGGTTTAGTGAAACACAGTATTAATTCTCAGTGATGATTAGAGTAATTTATATTTAAGATCATACATTGGATTTGGCGACCAGCTATTCATAGTACCATCTATGCACGTCATGTTTTAAGCAGTGATGTGTGATAGTGGTTTATACTCTGTTACCCTATCTGAGATTGCCTTTGGCCTTTGGTCTCTGGTTTCAAGAAGGCATTGTAGGCACTCCTACAATGAAAGATATGGTTTAAAATTTTTAACTCTATAGAACTTAAAAGAGATGGAGCATTTGCCTATCCTGCCAGAGCTCTGGGCTCAATCTCAGCCCCACAGAAAATGAAGAAAAATAATCATCACACTATGATAATCAAAACTTCAAAGTAAAAATTGTTTACAGCTTGAACTGTACTGGGTGTTGGGTTGCCAATGGGTTTTACTGACGTCTCTATGTAAATACAGTCAATGTCACACATATTGAGAATATCACACAATTCTACAGCTTTCTATACTGTTAAACAACAAGAAAGTATACATGTTTATAATGGGAAAATGACCCATATAAAAATTTTCATTAAAACATCCTCTAAATATCTATAGCATGTGTCCTAAATAAATCCTCCTTGGGTGTAATTTATATCTTTGAAAATCCCTTTTTTATTTTTGTATGGAGATCATAATATAATTACCTCATTTCCCCTTTCCCTTCACTCCTTCCAAACTCTTCTACATACACTTCCTGGCTCTCTTTCAAATTCATAAGCTTTCTTATTAATTGTTGTTATAGACATATATGTATGTTCATATATGTGTAGGAATATACATGTTCCTAAAAGTAACCTGCTCTGTCTGTATAATGCTACTTGTATGTATGCTTTCAGGGCCAACCACTTGGTATTAGATAACAAATTGATGTGTTTTTCCCAGGAAAATTTTTCCTCTTGCTTTCAACATCCCTTAGTTGTCTAAAGTTCTGAGGCCTCATGGTCTTTCTCCCACCCTACTTTAGCATGTCTATTGTTACTGTCCTTGTTTGGTTCTTATTGGTGAAATGTTATATAGCTTTTGACATTACTAGGAGACACAATCTTAGAAAAAGCTCTGTTATCCTCTGGCTCTGACTGCCTTTCCACTCCCTGTTCTGCACTGAGCCTTAGGTGTGGGAGGTGATTTTAGAAGAGCCACAACAACCACCAACATAACACAATAGCCCTAAGAGTGCAGTAGTGCCATGCACACCTTGGCAATAACCTACAGCTCTCTAACTGGATTTAAGACCTACTCAACAAGAAGAAAACCATGGCTGGCACTGAAGCCTAGCCGACTCACTAGGGCTAATGAAGTCCTGGATATTGGTAGAGAATCTGCAATTGCTACTCTACTCTACCACACCAGCATAATCCCTAAGTACATTCTGAATATTTATTCTTATACCTACAAATAAGTGTCAGCCTCATCTCTCCCCATCAAAGAAACTTCTACTTAGACCATTATAGAAAACAACTAATTAAAATTCTGTTGTGAAAATAATTTTAATTTCAGTTTTATTTTTCCCATAATAACTGAAATTTTTGAGCATGATATTAACCTTTACTAAAGTAAAAAAAGAAAAAAGGCCTGAATACACTGGTAGGAGTTACAAAAACTTCTTTTAAATATGGGAAAAATTGTTGATTTCATCCAAAGAGGAAAGTGACATTGTGTATTGTGCAGCTTTGCCCTATTCCTAATGTTTTCTCTGTATTTAACAGTCCAACTAATTGCCAAAGTTTATCTTTAAACAACCATGCCTTGCCTAAACAACTTCAAACAAAGTTATCCCCCAGAATAAGTTACCCTGCTTTCCTTGTTACCTATTACATTTCTTTTGTAAGGCACAGGATAACCTATGGACATTCCAATAGACAATATAAAGGAAATGTTGATGAGGTCTCAACCCTACACAAAGAACTATAGGCAACTGAAGAAAGCTGGGAGTGAGAGAAGCAGTCTTCCCCAATAAAAAGTATATCAATTAGTTGTCTAGAGCCAAATATCAGTACTGAAAACATACATTCAAGTAAAATTATATGGAATAAAAAAGTTGTATTTAAGAATATATGAATACATATATGTATTAATACATTAAAAATTTTTGAAAAAAAATAGGCTGGCCATTAATTTAAGGAGAGTAGTTAGGGGTTAATGGGAAGTTTTGGAGGGAGGAAAAAGAAGTGAGAAATGTAACCACAACCTCAAAAAATGTTCATGATGATAGTGCTTCAAGCCATCAAGTTCTATGCTAGCCATTGGGATCAGTCACCTGTATTTTCTACCTAGCACTGAAAACTGTTATCTACACACCTTGTGCTACTTTTGTCCTTCTCCAGAATTCATTAGTACTAAAATCATCAACCCCACATATTTCTTATGGTGATTAAAAGAAATAAAATTGTATAGCATCAAGCCCTTTGCAAAACTCCCAGAAATTTTTAGCAAACAGTTGCTGCACTATCATTATAAATTACTGTGTGCCATGTGTCATAACAGAGTCTCTGTGCAGTCTCATGACAGAGCTATAGATGACCTACAGAGAAGCTGTAATAGTCCTTGCCGCACAAATGAAGCTAAAACTCAGATTCCTAGGAACACGCTGATAGAAGGCAGAACGATTCAAAGACAGACAATTCTACCTCAATTTCCGACCCATCATACCCTGTCTAATACATACAAGTTTCATACCAGGGTTCAAATTTTAGGTAAAAGTTAAAAGCAAATAAATAAAATAATTTCCTGTTCTATCACCCATATATCAAGGGTCAATTCATTAGTAGTAGCTACAGTACTGGAGCACACAGATACCTCCATCACTTCAGAACGTTCTACTGAACGTTATCATGCTACAGCATCTGCCTATGCTGCTTCAGTTACAACACAAAACAGTTTTTAAACATTGAAGCAAATATTCATATATAAATTACTTAACTTCTGTGGGGATTTTCACAGAGCTGGAAACATCCCTTGTAGTTGAGGCAATAATAGGAATAGTTGAGGGATAATAGGAATACCAAAGCCAATAGGAAAATATCCAATAATTCTGGCTCAATATATAAGCTGTTATGTGCAATTATCCAGAAATGTGGGCACTATATGCATTAGCAGCATGATTAGGTCTTCCTAAATAAACGCATGACTCATTCCTGCAAATACTCTCCTATAATTTCTGGAGGAGCAGCAAGTGGCTGTACATCTGTATATATCTTCCCACAGCTAGAGCTGCTATCTTCTAAAAGTTTTCTATTAGAATAGAAATATCTGTGTGGACCTCAAAGAGGAAATGATGGCCAAGTCAGAACTACCGTAAGAAACAATCATTGATCCATTCTTCAATTTTAAACTAGAGGCTTTGAGGGTGGTTTCCATATATAGCATGTTCGCTAGTTAGAGAAATAGCATCAGTCATGATAATGCAACTCTGAGCCCTCATCCTTCTACATGTTTAAAAGGATTGCTGTGGTGAGGCTGTTTCCTTCCCAGTAAAGAAAGAGCATGAATGGATCAGCAAACATTCCCTCTGCATTCTACTTCTTTTAGGAAATTGAGGTTTTCAAGCTCATAATTTTTATGGCTGTTTTCCTTTCTATTTTATGAAGCAAACATATTTATGAGAATTTCATTATCATTAATGAGAGAACAAAAAAAGAGATAGGACCTTATCTCCTTTGGCACTGCCACCCAATGCATCCCAGGAACATATTTCCATCGCATTGACCTCAAGCAACAGCTTGATTACCAGATGACGTCCAAGCAGAAGAAATAAGAGGAAGAAGAATCTGTTCCTACCCTCCTGCCAGAACAGTCATAATGTTGTTCTGGGGCAGAAACCTAATTTTATCATTATTTGGAATCAGACAATGTAACCTGCCTGTTATGCACACAGTATCTCACTGTGGTTTCCAAGACATGCCTGGGTTGAGAAGTCTTAAGGATACAGATATCAAGGGCCATTTTGTCATCATCTAATCAACATATCTTTGAATAGATTGGACTTATGGAATACCTGTTATAGGCCAGACATATTATAACTAAGAAGAATATAATAGGCACAGCCCCAAAGAAAAAAGACCCGGTGACCAGAATTTCTGATATGACCAACACATGATAAATCAAAAATTAACTCCAATGACTGTGTTTTCTTTTTAGGTTAGTGCCTTGTCTAAAAACAAGATAATCTATTTTTTTAATTTTCTTAATCCACAGAATGTCAATACTGGGGCTCAGAGCTTCAGCTGCCTACTCTGAACTTTGGAGATGTGTTAAAAGATGATGAGCATGCATACAAATGGCTCTCTAGCCTCAAGAGAGTAGGCATTGTGAGACTCACTGGAGCAGCTGACAAATGTGGAGAGATCACAAAACTTGGGAAAAGGATTGGCTTTTTGTACCTCACATTCTATGGGTGAGTCTTCAAATGGTTTGAGTTCTGCCATCACAAATACAGTTGGGCCTATCTACAAGAGTGGGTAGGCTTTGATTATAAGATAACTGCAATTATTCTTGTGCTTATATTGTAGAAAATATTAGAAGTGAAAGAGACCGTCACAAGCCAAAGTTTACACACTAGAAGACACAGTCTTACTCAGATGTGTTTGGTTTGGCCAATAAGCTGTTGAAGGAAAATAGAATTAGCTACTGATACTCGAAAACTAGGAGGCTTGAAATTTATATAGACTTATCTTTTCTTGAAAAACCAGATCTAGCAACACACAGCCTAAGCCTCTCATGCCAGCAATGTACTGATTAAAAACAGGCTGTACCTTGCATCATTAGCTAGTCTTCTCCCTCTTCAGACCTGCAGGGCTGTGATATCATAGGGTTATGTTGTCCCTACTGGAGAGGAAAACACACAGATGATTAGGAACATTCAATCATCTACCCTCAATCACTTTAGTGAGTTTATCATAGCAAAAGACTATGTCATGGTTGAACATAGACAACCTACTCCCGACCCTTAGCATATGGATTTACTTATACTATTAGTAGATTTGCTTTATAGTAATGCATATAGGTTTTTTCAGTTATAAGAACTTATGCTGTCATAGATATTTCAATAATCATAGACCAATGAATGGGAAGAAATATTTGAAAGTATTAATATTTTTCTTTAATTCCTTTAAAGTTTCTGAAATAGAGACCATCCTTCAGTTTGTGAGTAGGAAATATGAAACTCAAAGGATTAATTGGTAATCTGAATTTATATGAGTAATAAATAAATGAGACAAACCGTAAATCCAGGGTTGCCTCTCCTTCAGTGCTAATAACACGAAGAAAATACATGAGAAGTTGTTGAGTTGAACTAAGCAGAACACCTCTAAATAAATCTTCTTCAACTTATTTTGCTTAGTTTTCAATTGGCTCCATTCCAATGGACCTCACAATTTCATAACAGTGACCAGTTTGGGTACTCTTTAAGGGGTTTTTAGCTCAACCCAAACCAATCACCCATCTAACTGGAGGTCAGAATCTTGATCATGATTTATGGTTTGACATTTGTTTTGTTTTGTTTCTACAGGTCCTATAAAGGGACTTAATAACCTGGCCACTGATCTAATATTGTGAAATATTTTGGAATAAATAGTAATGGTCCACTGTCAAAACAAATCAGACCTGCTATACCTCTTGATTCCATTTTTCCAAGACCTTCCCACCCAGCCAGAGTGGTTTATCCTATCCCACCGCACCTTTCCCAGATGATCCAATCTTCCCAAGCTCTCTCACTCTTCACCTGTGTCAATATAACCCTTTCTTGCCACATCACAACTGTACCCACAGATTTTCCTCCATAGTTTCTGCAATTTTCAATTCTCTAAACTCAATAACTAGCACAGGGTTTTGTTGTCATGCTGGCTTTGTTTTGCTTACCTATTTTGGACTTGGTTATTACTGTTGGTGTCAAGAGAATGGGATAAACTGAGTATTTTCTTTGAAGTTATCCTTCTTTTATGCTCCCCTTCTCAGTGGTGTAAGAAAGAGATATTCAAGTTTGGGTAACATGAGATTTGAAAAAATATTCAGAGATTTTCATTAGCATTCTAAAGGCCACCTAAAATAGTGTGTCTCAGCTTGGGCAACATGTTGGAGTAGGTAATTTTAAAACTACAGATATCTGGGTCCTATCTTCAGAACTTTTCTTTAACATGAGCAATATTTGACCTCTGCCTTGAAACTTTAAGAACTCAGCAGATGATTTTCATGTGTAATTGAGAACTTCTGGTGGAAAAGAAGGGACCCTTCTAGACATAGACAGTAGAACTTCAGGTGCCATAAAACCTCTGAGCTCTCACAGTTGTAGGTCACAAATGCCCCTTATTATATTCTTGAAAAATAAGTATCCGCTTGTTCCTTTTTATTTAAATAGTTACTAGCTTAAATGTTTAAGAAACATTTAGAATAGCTATTTTAGAGAACATTGAGAATAGTTAGTTTTAGTTCTTGGCTATCATCTCAATGGTTACTTGATTTGCAAAATAAAAAACAATGGATTACAGCTTTTCATGCATTCTTTGAATATAGTAGGTGCAGATAAATGCTTAATGCCAAAATGCATGCTTAGATATTTTTAATGGGCTACCAAATAGCAGATAAATACAGTAGTAATTGCAACATTTCATAATTACAAACTTACATTCAACTAAATCAAAATGACAACCAATTTGTAGACAAAGTACATGTCAGTTTCTACATGTGCAATTTCAGTACTAATACCCGATGATGAAAACTTTCCTGGAATAAGATGTGGTAAACAAACTCACACTTTCAGTTTTGTCAATTACATACACATGTGAAGAGAAGGTTCTAAAAAACAATAGTAATCTTTTCAAGATTTAAGTGTTGATTTAGAGCGATGTATTTTATACAGAGTAGCGTCTGAGAAATGAGAACTCCTCCCGCACCAACAAAAATAAATTTTACAGAAGCCCTTTGGGGAATCTATGAAGAAATTATTATTTAAGAAATTTTAACTTCATGACATAATGTAAACTAGTAATCCTAAACTACATTTTTCCTGAATAGTGCCATCTTCCATGATTACAAATTAGAATGTGAAGAATGTATCCTACAGAGTAAATCCTAAAGAAAGAATTGCTGTTAATGAAACAGAATGTCTTTCTTGAAGATCATTGTATGTAAGCAACTATATTAGACGTTTTTTTCTAAACTAGGTTTGAGTTTTTATGCTATTTGCTGGTTACTATATATGGATGAATATGAATACTTCAGTTAGCTTTCTCTAAATAATCTAAACAAATAAAAATTCCACTAAAACCAAAGACCAAATTTCAAAGAAGCCAAAGACATTTGACATTGCAAATGAAGTGATATTTCAGTTGACACATGCCAATAGAAGATCCAAGGGGATGAATGACCTCTCAACACAGCACAAAGCAATGCAAATAGAATGAAAATGGAGTAGCATCTAGCTAATAGGATGGCCTTTAAAGAAACTACGTTTAGGGCATGGTAATATCGCTGATTAGTTACTGTTCTTGAACAGAACCAGAATTTGGTTTCCAGCACCTATGTTGTTAGGAAGCTCACTACTATGTAACTCCAGCTCCGGGAGATCCAACAGTCACTTCTGTTCTCCTTGGGTACCTGGATTCATGTGCATAAACCCATACATAAACACACAACACTCATAATTTAATTTATGCATGCTACCATTTATAAGTATGTATGACATTCATAATACCTATTTAACTGACCAATCCATGTATGTGTCATCTCCTCCTCACCCCCACGCTATTCCAGCTCAGACACATAACACTCCTCCTCAAGCCTGCCAAAAACTAAGCTAAGACATCGGTATCTCATTGCCTCCTGACCACTGAAAATGGTGGTAATCAAAGTTCAATTTTGTAGGGCCAGCTTAGTGCCTGTACGCAGAGATCCTGTTAGAAGTGACTGTCACCATAGTCCCTTCCTCAGTTGTTTGCTCAGACTTGCCTCCATCCATTTTTTCTAAACCTTTTCACGTGATTTTTCCATCCCCTATCTTTTATTCTCTTGACAAACACCTTGGACCAAGCCTGTTTAGGGCTGGTTTTGTTTTATGGTATGGTTTGTTTGTTTTAGTGGGGCTATTTGTTTTTGCTTTGTTGGTCTTTATAACTTAGTCAACAAAGCTTTTTCTGTATGTTGTTATTTCAGGGTATAAGCTAGCCGTGCGGGAGCTGGGCTGGAAGAAAAGAAGGCCTGCTCCCCTTTCACTACAATTGTCCCTTTCAACAACTATCCCTGGCACATCCTTCTTGATCTGGAAGCCTCTTGAGCTGCAAGGAAAGTATCTCCTTCAGCCGAATCCTGTTCTGTGAAATTATTCCAATACTTTCTTCTGAAGTCCGGTCATTATGATAGAAAACAGCATCTATTTACTTTTCACACAAATGAACAAATTTTGGATTCTCAGTGGCCAGTGAAGAAGGACAAAATGTGAATTCTCTCCTTCACTAATTTATAACATAAAATAATGTTTGCCTTTTTTTGTTGAACAGTCTGATTTTAATTATAACGAGTTCAGTATAAAAGAAAATGAATGCAGTTGTAAACTATCCCTATTGATTATTTGCTGGTTTGTGCAGTGTTTAAAACTATAATTTTATTAAGGCAACCCTGAGAAATACAAATGATCTCATATAGGAAAAACAATCAAACCCTCAAAATTCCTTTTCTCACGAATTGTGTTATTACATAAACTGACTGGCTATTTAAAGCTATTTGCATAAATGCATCTGTGTGTCACAAAGCAAGAAAGGAGAACTGAGAGAAAAGCGGTCCAATTTGAGCAGTTAACCTGCCGTGACTGTACTAGTCAGGGTCACCTCTAAAAGATGGAGCTACCACTGCCCTGGTCACATTAAGCACCTTGCCAGTCAAAATGGTAGCCCTCTCAGGATCATATCGTCAGTAACAATTCAATGTCTGACACACAAGTTACTTCTAAATGACTTTTTGAGCCTGAAGACTTTCATCAAGTTGAGACTTTAAGGTTTCTTTCTTAGCATTATTGACAACTATCTATTTTTGTCTCAAAAGTTAACCTTATGAGAAACTCAAGGTAACTCTTCATCAGAAAGTCTGTAGTGAAAGGGGAGCAGGCCTGTTTTTCGTCCCTCCTGGCTCCAGCACGGCTAGCTTAACACCCGAAATAACAACACCTAAATCGTATTCATTTAAACACTTCCTGGCCCATTATATCTAGCCTTTTCTTGGCTAACTTTCACATCTTGATTAACCCATTTCTGATAATCTGTGTACCA
>LOEQ01006613.1:24268-39345 GCA_001685075.1 Bramus lutescens | reverse complement strand
TTATTAACCAATGAAAGTAACACATAGACAGATGACCCTCCTACATCAAAAGTCAAGGAAAAGAGGCAAAGACTTGAAACCACAGCGAGCTAAACTACTTTCCAGAGTGAGGACAGAATTGCAGATTTATAGTTTTGGGGTTTTGTTTTTCTAAAAATATTTTATTTGCTTGGGTGAGCATAGAGCTCACATAGCAAGGACTAGACTGCGTGGATGATGAACTTACAATGAAAATAATATGAAGTTAACTTCAGGAATAAGATTAAGATGATGAGGCACGGAAAGAAAAGTGATAAAATAAACAGGATCTTGATGTTTGTCAAATGTTATCCTATTGCCAAATAACACTTACAAGGACCCGTCAGAGCCAAAAATTATAAATAAATACTTTGCAATACTTTCTTCAAAGACTTTAGAAACAAACTAAGGCCTGAAGACTACAGGGACCCAGATTAAATTAGTTTCCAAACAGCTGTCCCAGAACAAACAGAGAATTCAATCACAAATATGCTGTTTGCTACTTGCAAGTGAGAAGCCCAGCTAAGCCTGTCATATAATTTCTGATGTCTCTGCATCTCTTCTCTTTTGCTGAGGGTTTTAATCCCCACCATGACTTCTGAGTTTGCTAGAGAGATAATAAAACATTGCTAGTGATGCCCAGGCTCACATCTGCATGAGCGCCTTGGTGCAGACCTCATCAGATGAACAGAATCAAACAAAAAAACTTAATGTTCCTAGTGGGCTGTCAAGTACACCAGCCAGAGCAGCTAAGAACAAGAAGATTAAAATGGCATCTGGGGATTCCAACTGACGAGCCTTCCCAGCATACACTGGACTTGTGTTGGTGTTTCAGAAGACATCTGAAAATGAGCCCAGCAACGTTTCGTGCATTGGATTGTGTTAGAAATTGGGGATGTATGAGTGAAATAGTCACAGTCCCTGGTATCCATTCCTTTATAAGTCATCCCGACCATTATCATTGCCTCCAAAATCTGACTTTGCAGCAGCTACTTGTTTGACACGCATGTTACCAGAAAATATTTCTGAAGTGTGGGGATGAACGGGCAAAAGCAAAAGCACGCTAACCCATTTCATCAAAATGTCTCGCCAAGAAACAACTTGAGCAAGGGCGGGGAGTTACATAACCTGTCTTGAATAAAAATGGCTTGTAGGGCATGGAAACCAACCTAGAAGTGATTCAAACTTGAGATGAAAACAAAGAAAATTCGTCCGAGTTCTGAATTTAGTCGTAATCCTCTCCTCCTTTGAAAAAAAAAATGAGACGCTGGAACTTCATAGTGAGTTGTTTTAAATGTAGCACTGACTACAGCATTGGAGACAGAGGAAAAACCAGTGTTCTAGTGAGTAGTAGGATTTCTTACAGGACGACATTGGGTTCTGTTCCTACAGCCATTGTGACCCCCAGTTCATGTTGTTTGCCAAAAACCAGTCCCTGGGGTTCCCTTGAGGGTATTAAGTTTCACAGTAATTAATGCTGCTGCCAGCAAAACCACTTGACGATGAGGTCATCTCATGAATGGAAGGAAAAGTAATTTCTCTGCCTCATGGGTCTTAGAAATTATTTGAGGAAATGTGTGAGATCGTCTATTCAGACAGTAACTTCTCCATCAGTCCTCTGGTGCCCAGGGCCTCCTCAGTTACTTTCTATGCTGCCAGGACAAGCTGCTGTCACTGAGGCAAGATAAATGATTATTTTAAGCATTTTTTATCATTTAAGTATTAAACTCAGTTCTCTGCAGTCAGTACTTTGAGTCCTCATAATATAATAACAATTGTTATTCCCATTTTATAGGTAAGAATCTGAGGCAAACAAACTGGGTTACTTGCCTCAGCAGTCCACCCTTTTTCCTTTGCAGCATTCTAGCATGGCGGTTCGGTTTCCTTCATGGCTGGCACTGCTGAAATTTTTAGCTTTCAAATCTGGTTTCTGGGGCTGGGGAGATGGTAAAATTGCTCATGAGGACCTGAGTTCAGATCCCCAGATCCCACATTAAAAAAAAAAAACCCAAGTATGAAAACACACACCTGTAATGTTAGGATTGGGAAGGCAGGGGTACAGAATGCCCTGAGGCTTGCTTACTAGTCAGTTCAGTTGAAACTTTGAGCTTGAGGTTTAATGGAAGACCCTGTCCCAGCAAAACAGTTGGTCTGGCCTCCCCCTTACTTGTACACACACTCACACATACACACACATACTCACAACTCACATAATTTACACCCCCTCACACATTTTGACACACTCACACATACTCATAGACTCTTACCCACGCACTCACACATACCACATTTGCAGTGGAGTTCTTGCAAGTTACTCTGTTTTGAGGTACATTGAATTCTTAGTCTTTGATAAAGAAGCCTTTGGGAAATCCTTTGGAATAAATTTTTGCAGTTCTTGTTTTCAGAATTACAAAAATTTTCAGATGGTAAGACACTTTCTATTCCTGCCTATCTTCACTAAACAATTAAAAAAAATCTTCTGCCAGGCAATGGTAGTGCATGCCTTTAATCCAGCACTTGGAAAGCAGAAGCAGACTGATCTCTGTGAGTTCAAGGCCAGCCTGGCTACAGAGCAAGTTTCAGGAAAGCCAAGACTACACAGAGAAACCTTGTCTCAAAATAAACAAACATACAAAAATCTATAAGATTTTATTTTTCCAACTTTATTTTTAAATTATACAAATTTAGCATATGTAATGGTATGATAAATGTATACAATATGAAATGTTTAATACAAGAAACTAATTTACATATTCACCACCTTACAGATAGTGGGAAGTATCTATGTGTACATGCAAACTGGATATACTTGATAATCTATGCCTCAGCAAACTGCGTATATTGTGATACATGAACAGCCTTAGTGAAAATACTGTAGATCTATTACAACCCAAATTTTAGATTTTTTTTGCTCACTTTTATGTGTACAAGGTTTTACCAGCATGTATATATTATACCATCCGCATGCCTAGAAGGCAGCAAAGGGCATCAGATCCCCTCGAAGTGCAGTCACAGACAGTTATCAGACACCATGTGGGTGCTAGAAATAAAACCTGGGTCCTCTGCAAGAGCAGTCAGTGCCCCTAACTGCTGTGTCATCTCTCATCCATTTTGTGTTTTTAACCAATGTCTCCCCTTTCCTTCCGTCTCTAGTTCATAGTAACCATCAACCATCATCTATTCCCATGACTGAGTTGGTATAACAGAGCCATGGAGAAGTCACAAAAAATAAATGCACAGCTAAATGAATTATTATCATACAAATGATCTTAAACACAATCCAAGTGAAAAACCAGAACACTGCAGTAACCTCGAACCCCAACCAAACTTCTGGGACCACAGTGTTTGTTCCTCTGATGACCTGGGTTAGAGTTGTCAGCCCGTGTGTGCATTCCTTGGCACTGCTAGTCACGTTCTCGATTTCCTGAGATTGTTTGTTTTTATCCTTTTTATCTGACGTCATTAGTTTCAGTGAATATAAATTTGCTGCTTAGTACAGTTCCTATGTCATTGGACCTGTTTTTATTTTGCTTGTCTGAACCCCTGCCTCTCGTAAATTTCTCAGGAAAGACCCATGGGAACAATATTCTTTGAATTCTTAAATGCTGACAGCAGCTTAAGACTTTTCCTTTTACTTGAAAATTAGCCTGGCTAAATGAAGAATTCTGGGCTCACTTATGTTTAATGAATCCGGAGGGTTTTATTGGTAATTGGGTTTTGTTTCCTTGTGAGTAATGTAATATCTCTACCTGGATGTGGGAGGTTTTTGCTGTTGTTGTTTTGTTCTGTTTTTAGAAGTCTGCTCATGTCACATGCCACATTTCGCTGTGGGTTGTTCTGGGGTCAGTTCTTCAGTAAGAAGTTACAAGTTTTCCTTTTAAAATCTCGAGGTTCTTTTTTTTTTTCCTTGACGTTTTTCTGTTTGTTCTGTTCCTTTGTCTTAAGTGTTCCTTATGGGACTCCCATCATGCATGCATTCAGACCTCCTTGTGTTTGAATTTCTATTTCTGATGGAGGTTGTTCTTCACGTGTTGAACTGTTTCGTTAATGACAACTAGGTCCATCAGAAGTGGCTGTAAGGAGGGAAAATGCAAAGTAGATAAATGTGGGTATGGAGTGCAGTGATTAAGATGAGGAGCTCCGGCCCCTCTTGCATAGGACCAGTGTTCAGCTACCAGCACCTACTTCACATGGAACTCGAGTTCATGTAACTCCAGCTCCAGAGGATCTGACACCCTCTTCTGGCCTCTGCAGGCCCCTGCATACACGTGCACCCATGTACACATGCACAGAGATGACAAAAATAAATCATTTTTATTTTTCAGAAATGATCTTCCTATGTAGACCAAGCTGGTCTTGAACTCAGAGATTATGGTTTTAAAGTCCAGTGATTAAAGATGTATGTCACCATGCCCGGCTAAAATAAAGCTCTTTTTTTAAGTAGGAAAATATGCTAATTTCCACCTTTGGGAGGCCACATCCATATGTCTGGGATTGTCCAGTACTCTGTTACCTTACTGCTTTTACTGTTTCCTTCCTTAAAATTCTCACACTGTTCTGTTGCTAGTTTCATATGCAATTAAACCTTTAAAAAAATCTATGAGAAAGAACAGATGTTCTAGAACCCTGAACTTATAATTTTAAAACTCAATTTCGACACTATAATTCAATTCAATTCTTTCTAAAGTCATTTGTTCTTCTGAAATATAACCTGTACAACTGTCTTCACGTTGTTGTTATGGGTGATGTATTGCTCAGTGTGGAGACTGTTGTTCAGAAAGAAGCTATGTCATGTAATGGAGACTTGTTGAGTTAATGTCTAAAATTCATAATTATTTGATCCCATACAATACTGTAGATCTCTTAAGCTCAAGTATTCTGGAATGAAGAACTCCTAATTCACTGACATCCCCCCCCCCGACTTACTGTGTTAACAGTGAATATCTGTCATTCATCTATGAAGACAAGCCTTTACCACAAAAGAAAGCCAGATGCTATGTTTCTTGCCATATATTTCTTGTGTCAACCTATGCTTTTGTCTTAAATCCCAAGCCTCTACATTTAGTCATTAATTTTCTAGTGGTAAAGAAAACAGGGAATGTGTTGAGTGGCAGCATGAATTCACCTTGAGTATGCAGTTAAAGTCCAAATTGGGATGCACTATAAGGCAAAATCCCATGGTTCTTCTAACACTAAATTGAGAGAACAGTTTGAAGAGAAAACCTGTAGATCAAGAGACTTTAAAGAGGGGAAAGGCTGATGATTCAGTAGATAAAGCACTTGCTGTGTCAACATAAAAACCAGAGCTCATATGCCAACATCTACATAAATGTTGGGTGGGCATAGTGGCTTGTCAGAAATTCTAGTGCTCAGAACATGGAGACAGGAGCAATATGGCAACCAGATAAGCCAAACCTATGGGTTCAGCTGAGATACCCTTCCACAGTGAATAAGAAAGAGATTGAGGAAAATTCTTGGTGTCAACCTCTTGCTTCTACAAATATGTACATGCACTTGTACAGTATGTGTACCCACATATATTTGAACATGTATACACATATGACACATGTGTAGAAATAAAAGATCTTAAAAGATATAATAAATATAGTAAGTACTTTCCTAAGCAAGGTTAAGCATAGTGTTGAAGGGTGTATTTTTGGATTATAAGACTACAATGAAATGCAAAAAGTGGTAACTATTGAAGTTATGGTTATAGTTATTCTGGAGAGAATAAAAATGATTAAGACTGGGACAGGGTATTTGCAAAAGTTTCAATTTTTATTTCATCACTTAAGTAATAAATCCAATAATGTAATAAAAATTGATCACTTTCTATTTGGAAAAATAATAGATCGAGGAAGCTAGCTCTTGCTATCACTATTAAATATAGTTCTGGTAGTTTCAGATAAATAAGATGTTGATTAATACAGATAGAAGATATATATATATATACATACATACATACATACATACATACATAGTGATAAATAGATGATAGAAGATAGGTAGGTAGATTATAAATAAATAGATAAATCAGTGATAGATGGTGATAGGTAAAAGAGAGAGAAATAATAAGTAGATTGTTAGAAAGAGAGAGAAAGAATAAAATCTATAAAAACTGCTACTAAAACTAACAATTCAAAGAAGCAATATTGCAGGGTACAAGATGAACAAGTAAAACTGAACTGTAGCTACATATAAAAAACAGTGAGCAATCTGAAGAGTAGATTAAGACTATTGGAACTTAGGATAAAATTCATATGAATAAAATTTCAAATAATAAGTGCAACCAAGGGGGTAAAAAAACATACAATTAAAATATAAAGCACCCTTGCAATAAATTGCCTTAAATAAATAAAAGAACAGCTTGTGTTCTTATAGAAATAAGCAATATCATTAAGATGTTAATTCTACCCAAGCCAGTCTTCATAGTCAATAAAATCTCCACCAATATGACATTTCAATTTTATAAATTGAAAAACCAGTTCACATAAATTTCAAAGGGCTACAAGTAGACTAAACTTGTTTGTGTTAGTCCCTATGCATGAGGTACGGCTGGCATAAGGGTTGACAAATACAGCAGATGAGTTATTGAGTTCAGAAATAAGCCTGTTCCTTATGGCTAACTGACTCTCAACAGAGATATCAAGAACATTCAGTATAGAAATAAGTGTGTCTTCAGTAAATTGTGCTTAGACCACTGGTATCCACTGGCAAGGAAATGAAATTCCATCCTCTACCTCAGACCCCTGTTTAAAAAAAAATGGCTGAAATGAATCAATGAACTTACAAAATAAGCTATAAATCAATAAAATTCTTAGAAGAACAATCAGGTAAATTTTATTAATTGTGGCTTGAATAATGGGTTTGTAGCTACTATACCAAAAGTATGCTGCCCACCACAGAAAAGATGGATAAATTGGATTTCACAAAAATTAAAAACCTGTGAGCATCAAAAGACAGTCATTCACATGGGACTGGAGAAACAGCACAGTAGTTAAGAATACTGGAAGCTCTTGCCAAGGAGCCCGAGTCAGTTCCCAGAACTCACATTGATAGGTAACTCAAGTTCCAAGAGACCTGATGCCCAATTCTAGCCCTGAAGGCACAACATGCATATGGTGCTCATACTCAGGAATTCATCTATTCACATAATATAAACAAACCTTCTTAAAAGTTAAAAGAAAATGGGAAAAAAACATAGAATACATGAAAATTTTCAGAAAACAGATTCACAATAGTCTGGTATCCTAGTTATATAATAAACTAGTATTATTCAACAAAAAAATGTAACTCAATCTAAAAGTAAGGAATTTGGATATATAATTCCATAAAGACACATAAATACCCAGCAAGCACATCATGAGATACTCAATATAATTAGTCATTAGGAAGATACAATCAAAACCATAATAACACAACATTAACTGGATAAACTATGATAACAATGTTTATAAACCCAGACACTAGAAGGTCTAGGTGTGGGTGAGAGTGACTTGAAAACACCAAACCTTGCTAGTCAGAATTAAGATGGTACAGTTGTTATAGAAAATAGTCTGGCCATTCCTCAAACAATACAATACAGAACCTTCCATTGTACTCTTAGAGATATATTTTAAATCTAGAAGGAAGTGCTCAAATAATTACATGCATGCATATGTCCAGACCATCAATACTTGCAACACCAAAAAGTAGAAGCAGCCCAAATGGACACATCAGGGAAAAACAGATAAGCACATTTTGTTCTTTCCACACAAACAATAGATGATTCAGCCACCCGCAGAACACAGTATAATGTTATCAGCTATAAATGGAAGTGATGTGATAAGATGTGCTTTAACACAATGAATGAATCTTAATAATATTGTACAGAGTGAAAAGAGCACAAAAGAACAATCACTGTACAATCACACATGTATTAAATATTCAAAATAGGTAACACATAAAGACAGAGAGAAGATCGGTATTTCTCCAGGATATAGAGGAGAGCAGAATAAGAAGAAACTATACACTAGATAAGAGCTTTAAACAGTTACTTTCCTGTTATTGTGGTAAAACACCACAACTAAAGTGACTTGTTAAAGGAAAGGTTTATTTGGACTTACAGTTCTAGAGGGGTAATAATCCGTTGCGGCAACATCAGAAGGCATGGTGGCAGAAGCAGAAAGCTTGAGAGTTTAGAGAAAACTGCAAGGATAGAGTGAGGTCCTAAGCTCTGAAAGTCTACCCCGGTAACATAATTCCTTCCATGAGATCACACCTCATAAACTTCCAAAAGAACACCACCAACAGGGGACCAAGTATTCTAATATCTGTGCCTATGGGGGACATTCTCATTCAAACCACTACACGGTTTTAGCTATGAATGACCAAATGTTCTTACTATGCTCAGTAATGTTGCTACCATTTAAATGTACTAAGTGCCACAAACTTGTTCAGTTTAAAATTGTTCGCTTTATGTTGTATAAATTTTCTGTAACAAATCATATGGGTTACACTTTAAAAAAAATGACTCTTAGTCCCATATATACCTCTCTACCAATCCTATAGGAGAGATGAGTATGTGCATTGTTCTTTTGCGTCTTGGCAGGAGAAATACAGAAATGGTGGTTCTGAAAGGGCCACTTAAGAAAAAGAAAAGTTAAACTCCTTTTTCTGGCTCTTGCTCATTATGTTAATTATTTCATAAAATGGAAAGTTTCCATTTCCCCTCACAGAGCAAATGCATTGTAACACATTTCCTCTGGCTTAGTGTCAACCATTTAAAACACATGTTTCTTGTATTTTGCAGACACACTTGGCAAGTGCAGGACAAGATTGATGCCAACAATGTGGCTTATACAACTGGGAAGCTCAGCTTCCACACTGACTACCCAGCCCTCCACCATCCACCTGGGGTAAGGTGAACTTCAACACATTTTCCACTAGCCAGGCCAGGGAAAAAAGTTCTTCTGCACTGATGAGATTATATACCTCACCACTGCATTTGTCTGATGTGCATCGCCTTTGCTGAAACCCAGTCTGAACTCACAAACAGACGCCTGTGTCCTGAACAGCCTCACTATGTAAAGGGAAAGGGACATTTTCACTCATCTTTTTAAAAATTAGTTCTTTATTTCTACTTGGAAATAATTATTGGAGCATTTTGGTTTGCCAAGACAGATTTGAAGACAGCAATATATCTCGAGTTGTGTCTGCGCATGTATCACCCCCATGAGAGTTAAACAAGAACGAAATGTGGAAACATAGTGTGAAGTTACATGCCTGTCATTTATATCAGCAAATGAATTAAACACTTTCCAACTTAGGGTTTTGTGGGCTGGTTCAATTGATAAAAGTGTTTGCTGCACAAACATAAGGATCTGCATTCAGATGCCTGTCACCCAGGTAAAAAGGTGTCATTATGTATACGTGTCTGTAATCCCAGCTCTCAGACATATTGGACAGATAGTGTAACTGATTGGTGAGCTCCAGATTCAGTGAGAGGCCCTATCCCTAAAATAACGTGGAGAGTATTTGAGGAAGATACCAATGTTGACCTTTGTTACAGAGAAGAGAGAGAGAGAGAGAAAGAGAGAGAGAGAGAGAGAGAGAGAGAGAGAGAGAGACTTTACTCAATTCAACAGATTATAAGAACAGCCAACAGAGGAAGACCACTTGGCATCCTGCACACACGGGCAAGTGTACACCTTTACATCACATGCATGCATCATACAAACACAAGGCTGAACTGATGGACAATACTTGTGAAATGAGAAACTTAACAAAATACTGCTGGGGGAGGAAGGTTGTAGCTCAGCGGTAAACATGCTGGACCAGCGTCCTTGAGGCTCTGTATTCAATCCCTGATAGTGACCAAGAATAATAATGAATGCTTGTTATTATTAAAATAAACAGCTAGATACTAAGTACATGCGTTTTTCCTATTTGGGTTGTGCACAGCTAAGAGGTTATTGTTTTCAGTCATCTGGCTCTTGTCAGCTGCTAAGTTGACTAGGAAATAGCTCACTTCAGATGGTGCTGAGATGGTTTGTCTCTGTTACCCCCAGTCTAGCATCTTCCAACAAGCTAGCCTAGGCTGTCTCTCATGGCAGCTGGCAACATTTTCCATGGGGAAGCCAAAGCGTGTGTGAGTTCTTGGGACCTTAGCCAGGAATCAGCATAAGGTCTCTTCGGTGATGTTCTGTTGTTCTAAGCAATTAATGAGGCTAGCCCAGCCCGAGGGGATAAGAAAATGGGATGCTCACATGAAAAGCTGCAAAAATGAATTGTAAAGGAATATCGGCATAAGGAGCAGAATAACTATGCTAGCCTTGGAAGCCCTCTCCTATCCCACCCCAAGTTTCCCTGCCAAAGAAGATGCATCGTGCAAGGCAGCTCTCCCGGGAGACTCCTGATTGCACACTTTCTCGCTTTATCTTAACAAACCATCATCTTTCAAATCAAATACATTTTTACAAAATCATAATTTTCTCAAACTGAAAAGCATATGGTCGGGAGACTAAAGCGAGTGTTGCACTCGGTTTTTAGCTAAATTGGTCTGAACTGAAACATCTGCCTATAAATCTATATCTCCAGAGGTCGATAAGAAGTTGGGCAACTCTCAAGTCAATTAAGAAAAAAAATGGGCAGAAAAAAAGTCAAAATAAATTTCTTTTGGCCATCATCTCAACTGAATGTGTTTTCTCTGTGCCCCACTTCTTACACATTGCTCTTGCCAGAATTAGTTAGCTGAGCTAGTCTTGTACCTGGCTTCATATGTTTTAAATTGTTGTATTGATTGTAAAATACCACATGGTTTCAGTGAACCAAATGATGACAGAGAGATGACTCCTCTGATCACCTTTATGGATGGGAGGTCAAGAAGGAGAGCAACAGTGAGGCTTATACAGAACATGGCCCAGCGACACCAAGCCACTCAACATATTCTGCCTGATAACGATTGCTTGGAGACATCAAATGGAGAACAGCTTTAAAAAATGGAGCTGAATAGCTATAAGTCCTACTTGAACTTCTAAATTATTTGTTGCTCTTTCTGAATTTAAGTCTGAATCTAAGTTAAAACTGAAATCCTGATTAAATGATTAGATGGCTTCCTAAAAATACCTGAAGCATAATACAGTATTTTAAGCTTTCTTAGCATTTCAGTTTCTCTACATGATCTCTCTTAGAAGTCCTTTAGGGTAGACAACCTTGCTCAAGCCCTGCGGTGTTGGATGAGGATATAAAGCAGAAGGCTTTTCTAGAATGACCACTAATGAATAAGGAACCTGGACTTGAGCATACATCTCTGTCTAGATTTTTAACATACCAGCATGATGCCAAACTGGAGTTACTGATTTCCATAGGCTGTGATGTCATAGGTTATTTGTACACACTGTCGTATTTTACAAAACTCTGCAAGGACAGTTACTGGACCTTGAACTTTTTTGTATCTCAAAACTTAAAGCAACTTGTGCACAAGTAGAGGCATGAGAGATGTCTAGAGAAGCCACCAAGTGTGGCAGGGCAAAGGAGACATCCAAAGCCAGTGACTTCCCATGGTCTTTAAATAATGAACTCTGACATGCTTTTATCCTAACAGATAAATACACATCTGCTGTCTGTCTTATTGTGCAACTTCCACTTTGAATTATGCAGAAATCTTAATAGCAAAGTTTGATCTTTTCTTTAACAAATAGAAAAGGTAAATGTCCTTTTCAGTGTATCTTAAATAATCTGGAAAACGAGTTTCCTAGCGAGGGTTCGGCTTGTTCAGGATGAGGAAACGTATCTTAAATGATACACAGATGTGGCTTTGCTCACTTTTTTTCTCTGGGCCAAAAGTCACATGCTTCCATAAGGAAATATTTAGAAAGGAATTTTTTATTCAGAATGATTTATGTGATATAAAATTGGGTTTTATACATGACAGGAGTATATTTAGTTTTTGGATTAGTGGTAAAAATGTCAGGATTCATAATCTATTTTATTTTATAAGATTGTATTAAAATATAATACACAAAAGGAGATATTATTTAGCCTAGTCATATGTAAAAGATATTAACTGACCTTTTTTAAACTAACATTTGAATCAGTGGGCTTATTATGGCAAAATTCAAAAAAGTTTAACTGCTGTGATTCTCCTGAGGACAAAGCTGTGTTCTTGTTGTGTCTTTTGGAACTCTGTAGATTTGTAGCTGACATTACATGGCTATTTCTTCTTTATATCAACGTGTTGCCTGATCTCTCCTTGGCCTTCTTAGATGACCTTTCTAAAATGGTTTGATCAGTTAATGAACATATTTTTCAAGGTTAAAATTTGCCTCTATTTAAAGATTGAGTAGATATTAAGTTGTTTAAGTTATCTTCCAACATTGGGATTATTGACTTTTTTGCACATAAGATTGGATTATTTTATTGATTTTTTTTGAGACAGGGATTCTCTGTGTAGCCAGGCTGGCCTCAAACACACATAATCCTCCTGCCTCTGCCTCCAAGCGCTGGGATTAAAGGTATGTGCTACCACCACCCAGCAAGACTGGATTTCTGAGAGCTCTATAAATGGATCCCTGAAAGGAGAGGGACTTTCTGTGTTTTGAATTTGTGGCAAATGGCCAAAATTTGAACACCATCTGTATCAAATATTAACTGAATTTTTAATTAAGAACTTTGACACCTATATTTCAATCACTCCATCTGAAAAATTAAGAAAAGTTTATGAAATTATACATACTATTATAAAAGTAATGTACATGCCACAATTACCATTTGAAAGCAACTTATGCACAAAATCATAAAAACTGCAAGGACCCCCGCAACTCAGTGGATAAAACACCTGCCAGGCGTGTGTGAGGACTGGAGTTTGGATCCACACATTGCAGCCCTCCTGGAATTTCAGTACTTATAAAACATAAACAAGGGACCCCTGCTCAACCTAATCTGCTAGTTCGCCTTATTGGCAAGCCCTTCATTCAACTGAAAAACATTGCCTCAGTGAATAAAGTGGAAGACAATGTGGAAACCCCTAATGCTAGTTCATGCTTCTGCACACATGTTCACATATATCACACACATATGTACCCACATGCATGCAAGCATGCACACACACATACTACATATAGACATGTGAAAGAAATAAATATCAAATGCAATTTTTAATTAAAACCTTTAGCCATAATAATTATATTTAGAATTTATATGGCCATGTGGAACTGGTGCTGATTCTATTACACAACAAAGAAGAACATGTCCATCACTGCAGAAAACCTAGATGACCACTGTTCTAAACCATCTGTGGAGAAAACCAAATGAAATGAATATTTTTCACATGAACTCTAATATCCCCCCATGTATGGATATCTGGTCATGTTTTATTCTCTCATTCTCTAAGAAATCAGTGAGACAATAATTTAAAATGATTAAAATTAGTGAAAATGAAGTTTGCCCAACAGAATACCGGTATTTCTTTCAAGCAGAAAAGCAGGCTCTAAATTTAGGTACTCAGAACCACCAATCTAACCACCTACCAAAAGGAATCACAAAATCCATGAAACCTCTGTTCACAAAACAATCCTTTTAGCTTTCCTGATTTGATTTTAAAATTGTAATATGTTCACCCAGTTCTAGTAAAACAAAGTCAAATTAAAACGTCTCTCCATTTGGGTTACTATGTCCAGTGTTTCTTGTGTTTATCCTCCCTTCCAAAGTCACAGTCTACTTCATTGCCGTTATATCTTCAAGTCGGACCTGTCTCATTAGAGTCTCAACTATGGCATAGCCCATTCCCATCTTAAAATCAGTGTGTTCGTGTGACACCACCAGACTGCTGTATTATTTTTCAGTTCAGTCCACACTACCTCCAGATTCAATGTCCCTTATGCACAGCAGAAAGTACAAGAATCCTTCATCTCACATTTAAGACTGAGTGACGAAACCTCAGAGAGCTTTTCAGTCTGGCCTACTCCATCGATTATAACGCCCTGCTGCAGCCAATCTTTTTGTTATTCCGTAAAATGTATTTTTTCAGCTCTACCAGCACAGTCACCTATTTGCTTTCTAACTCTTTTATGTAACTCAAGCCTTACCCATAGTCCTCTGCCCAACTCAAACCTGCCTCTGCTGTTGCCTTCCCAGCCTGCAGCAGCATGCTGTGCTCCCTGCCTGCAACTGATATGTGTGTGATCTGGGAACTTTATATGCTTGTGTCTTCAATTGCAGCAGGCTTGAATTATACAACAATACTGTAAGCAACTTTTTCATCCCTACTTCCTCTCAGTACTGACATCAGAGAATCGACATTTTTAAGCTTGTTGGTTTTTTTCTATTTGTATCTTTTTGAATATTTAGCATAGTAGTTTTTAAGAGTGGATGCCATTGTTTTTAACTCTATCTCCATTTCTCCTTACAGGTTCAGCTTCTGCACTGTATAAAGCAAACAGTCACAGGCGGCGATTCTGAAGTTGTAGATGGGTTTAATGTGTGCCAAAAGCTCAAGGAGAAGAATCCTCAGGCATTCCACATTCTGTCCTCCACTTTCGTGGATTTTACAGATATTGGAGTGGATTACTGTGACTTCTCTGTGCAGTCTAAGCACAAGATTATAGAGTGAGTAGTCTTAGAAATCCCCTGTAGTTGAACCCCAGAAAGCTTTGATTGACTCCACAGCTTTGGTTTAATATGCTGCTAAAAGAAAAGAGACGAAAAAACATGCCATTAAAAAAAGTTACCAAATGGCATGAAATTTGATCTCAATCAATATTACATTTTTTGATAACTCATAATTCATACATACTTCATTTTTTATTTGTTAAAAATGTCCACCTCTTCACATTTCCCTCCCACTCCCACTCTCCCTCCCTCTCCAGTCCTATGAGCAGTTAGGTTTCCCTGCCCTGTGGGAAGTCCAAGGTCCTCCCCCCTCCATCCACGTCTAGGAAGGTGAGCATCCAAACAGACTAGGCTCCCACAAAGCTCGTCCATGCAGTAGAATCAAAACCCAGTGCCAATGTCCTTGGCTTCTCAGACAGCCCTCATTGTCAGCAACATTCAGAGAGTCCGGTTTGATCACATGCTCCATC
>LOEQ01006613.1:4532-15388 GCA_001685075.1 Bramus lutescens | reverse complement strand
GCATCCGAACAGACTAGGCTCCCACACAGCCAGTACATGAAGTAGAATCAAAACTCAGATCCATTGTCCTTGGCCCCTCAGTCAGCTCTCCTTGTCAGCCACGTTCAGAGAGTCCAGACTGATCACCTACTCCATCAGTCCCAGTCCAGCTGGCCTTGGTTAAAAATTTCCACCTCCTCCCCTTCTCCCTTTTCCCTCCCCCCTCCACCTCCCCCTCCCTCTCCAATCCTAAGAGCCCTGCGGGAAGTCCAAGGTCCTCCCCCTCCATCCCGGTCTAGGAAGGTGAGCATCCAGACTAGGCTCCCACAATGCCCGTCCGTGCAGTAGAATCAAATCCCAGTGCCATTGTCCTTGGCTTCTCAGTCAGCCCTCATTGTCAGCAACATTCAGAGAGTCCGGTATTTCTCTCTTTATAGACTTTATTATATGATTTTTACCTATTTCTTTATTTCTATAACTGTTGATACCCTTCTATTTCTTTTAAGCCTACACACATTGTAAAACACATTGGAACCTATTCAGAGGGTTTTTTTTCTGGACCTCCTTTATTATGTCACTTTTATACCTTTTTTGACCATATGTGCAAACCGTTACACTTCTAAGCTGTGTGTACTTCTGCCCACAGCTTTGGTGGCTAGCTTGACCCACTTCTCGGGTCATAAAAGTCTAGCCTCAAGCTCACAACCCATTCAGAGGTTCATGACCAAGAACTGCATTAAACTTTTCCTAGAGCTCTAGAATGTTGATACTTGCACTGTGGCAGGCATTTTTACTCAGTTTAATATACTAGCTGCTCAAGGGCTCACTATCTTACAGAAACTCTTAAAGGAGTTGTCTCTTCTTTTATTTTTTAAAGCTTTCTCAGATCCTATGGAAATTCAAAAGCATCACATTGATATGCCTTTTGTAGGTGGGTAGCTCTACTGGTTAGTTCAGTTGGGAGAACACAAGACTCTTAATCTCAGGGTTGTGGGTTCAACCCCCACATTGGTTATCATTTGTAATTGGAAGTTTCTCTCCTGCTGGCCAGTTCCCAAATAACCACTCAGAGATTAAATATCTCTTATAAATGCTTGGCCAATGACTCAGGATTATTATTAGCTAGCTCTTATATTTAAATTAACCTATATTTCTTATATATGCTTTGCCACGTAGTTCATGGCTTGTTAACTTATTTTCTACCATGCCTTGCTTCCTCAGTGGCTGGTGTCTCCCAGACTCTGCCCTTTTCCTGTATCTCTTCTTGGATTTCCTACCTCACACTATCTTGTCTTACCATAGACCAAAGCAATTTTATTTATCAACCAATGATGGGGGCTCATATCCACAGCATACAGAATGACCATCGCACAGCACTGTCCTTATGGTTACTTGGAGATCTTAAACTGGGGGAAATGCCTGTTATTGATGTTTTCAAAAGTAAATCAATGCAAAATCTTTACACAGAGAAAAATCTTTTATGTAGCCGTATCCATGATAGCCTGTCAAGCTATGAAGTTTAAATGTCACAGTGTATATGGGGAACTACTTCCTATGGTTGTGTAACCACAGTTGATCCTAGAATGCTCCAATGGACAGTTTTAACCCAATAATCATACAGATGGCCTTGGAAAAATTAGAGGGGTCACAAAAAATCAAAAGACAGGAATCTAGAAAAGGAACTGGATGTGATGGGGGTCAGCAGTGGTAATCTGAAGGAGATATGAGAAAGTGGAGGGAGATTAATTATCTACATGTACAAATTTGCCCAATAACAAAGTTAATTAGGAATAAGAATATAAGTTTTATTGACAAAAGAAACATTCTCTTTCTTGGTATGAGCTGAGTAGTGGTGGGCATCTCATATGTTGCTTCCTATTTCCTTTCTTAATGAATACAATACATTCTTATTAATTATAGTCACTATGATAAGCAACAGATCTGAACATGGAGATTTTGAAATGTGCAACAAAAGGCATAATTTCTATCTGGTAAGTAGCAATTCCTATGTTTGTAACTCATTGAAAAACAAATTATTCATGTTGAAATTTTCTCCTAATTAGGTGATGTGATTATCTTTGACAACTGGCGCTTGCTCCACGGACGTCATAGCTATGAGGCAGGAACTGAGATATCCCGTCATCTGGAAGGAGCTTATGCTGACTGGGATGTGGTGATGTCAAGGCTTCGTATTCTAAGACAGAAGGTCAAGAATGGGAAATGAGCTGAGTGGTAGTGGCACACGCCTTTAATCCCAGTACTTGAGAGGCAGAAGCAAATCTCTGTGAGTTCGAGGCCAGCCTGATCTACAAGAGCTAGTTCCAGGACAGGCTCCAAAGCTATATAGAAACCCTGTCTCGAAAAACAAAACCAAAAAAAAATGGAAAATGAATTTCCTGCCCTTAAATTTTAGTGCAAGTTCAATAACTGAATGTTACTTGCTATAGCCTGGTTATTCTCATATCATGATCAGCATCATTTAGATATTAATTTCTTTAAATCTGAACCTGCAACTTCTCTCTTCATAGTATTTTTCCTTGTAATCCTATTCAATGTCAGCTTGTTAGATGTCATGATAGGGAGCTTTCTTAAGGCATTCCTTCTGTAGCACGTGTGTTATAATTTCCTTTGCTTTCACAAGTGTCAGCAGAACATCTGCCGATAGTTTTGTATCAAGTAAATCTTTCTGACTAATAAATATATATAAATAAAACTTGTGTTTGAAATAAAAGGTCTTAAGACTGGTTTCTGCTGAGTTACCTGCATGGTCTCATTTTTATGACTGCAAATCATGATCTCTAGCATGCTTGAAAAGTCTTCAGATTTTCAAAGATCTGTTTAATTCATTCATTTTTCCAGGATTTTGTTGTCCATGCTTCCAGAGATCTCACTCACTTGATAGTCCTAACAGCGTTTATAATACTTAAGTTATGAAAATAAATCCAAGTCTGTCAAATTAAAAGAAAAATCTAGTCTCCCTAAATTTGTCTTGGCTACAGAAATGGCCCCATAAACTTTCAGCGTTACTGTCACCTAAGGGTGAATCATTCCTCCTCATTTCTTGTCTTCAACTCATGAATTCTTTAAAAGATGCAGGCAACCTTCTTGAGTGGATAAAATGTTTACTCACCCACCTCTGGACAAGCTCACCAGCTGGTCTGAGCTTCCTGCACAGCCACCATCATAGAGACGGAACACAGATGGCATAGTGCAGCATGAACTTGGAGTCTGTTGAGCCTCCCATTATGGTGGATGGGTAAGGAGCTCTGAAATTCCAGTTTCCTGAAATTCTCTTATCACCTACATATTTCATTTTGTATGCATTTGAATCTGTATACACTTCTTGTTTCTAGACATCTTTTTAAAACTTACCTATTTATTTCACATCCCGACTGCAGCCTTCCCTACTTGCTCTCCTCCCACTCCCTCTTCCCACATCCATATCCACTGAGTTCCCCACCATGCAACCACCCCTCCCTCCGTATTCATTCAGGAAAGGGCAGGCCTCCCATGCGCATCAACAAAGCATGTCAGGCACCTCCTCCTATATTCAACCTGAGCAAGGTTATCCAGCATAAGGAATAGGTTCCCGAGAGCCAAAGTACAAGGGGACAACCCTGCTCCCATTCCCAGAAATCCCACAAATAGACGCAACTACACAACTGTCACATATACAGGCCAGTCCCACTCAGGATCCCTGGTTGTTGGTTCTGCGAGTTCCCATAAGCTAAGCAAGCTAGTGGGTTCTCCTCCAATGTCCCTGACTTCCCTGGTTCCTACAGTCCCTCCTCCCTCTCCTCCGCAGGATTCTCTGAGTTTGGCCCAATGTTTGGCTGTGGGTATCTGAACCTACCTCCATCAGTCAATGGATAAGGGCTCTTGGCTGACAATCGGGGTGGTCAGCAGTCCGATCACAGAAGATGCCTGGTTCATGCATCTACTACTGCCAGGAGTCTTCTCTGGAACCATCTCTAGGAATCGTCTTTAAATTAATTTTAGTTCACATACAAAGTAGGGGGTTCCAATGCGGTAACATCATCTAAGCACGTATTTGCTTCCCCTCCCTTGTCTTGCCTCATCTCCCATCTTGCTGTTAAAGGCTCTGACCACTATATTGATTAAGAATGGAAAGACTGAGCACCTTCACCTCATTTCTGATATTAGAGGAAATTCTTTCAGTCTTCCTCCATTAAGTATGATGTTAGCTATAGAATGTCATATTTAGCTTTTAATATGTATGGTGTGTTTCTTCCATTCCTAGTTTGTTCCAACCTTTGATCATGAGGGAATACATAGGCTCTTTTCTGAATCTATTAAGATGATCATGTGATTCCTACCATAGCTTATTTGTGCACTGAATTAACATTTTAGTAATTTGTGTATGCTGAAACCATCCTTGTATCCCCACAACAAAACCAGCATCATCCTCATGTATGATCTTCTTAGAAGTTCATGGATTTAGCTTACAAGAATTGTATTAATAAGTTGCATCTATGTTCATCAGGAAAATTAGTCCATAGTCTTTTTTGTAGGTTTGTCTGCTGTTATTGCGTCCTTATCTGTCATTATTCTGGCATCAGAATAATGCTGACTTTCTAGGAGATTTTTTTTTAGCTTGCCTTCCTTTTTTAACTTGTCTACAGTCTGAGAAATGATAGTGTTTGCTTCTTTTAATGGTTTGGTAGAATTCAGCAGAGCCTCCTAGCCCTGAGCTCATCTTTATAAAAACACTTGGTATTGCCACTTCAATGATTTACTTTCTATGGATCTATTTAAGGTCCTTGTGACTTATTACCTTCATACCCTACTGATTTAATTTTGGCAAGTCATGTGTCTCAAAATTCATCAATTTCTTTTAGAATTTCTGGGTATTTTAGATTACAAATTATCAAAAATTTCACTAGGATCCTAAAACCCAGATGAAAGCACAAAAGGCCACAAATGTCTGACATAATCCTGAAGGTGTTGAAATTTTGGATTACATTGGAATCTATTACAGCAATCTTCTTTTCATCCCTAGTATTATTAACTTGAGTAATCCCCAGTTCATTTATTTCTACCCTGATCTTTATTTTGTTAACTATGGTATGTATCTATTTGTGAATCTATGCACATATAAGCACATGGATGTACCCTTGGAATTCAGAAGAGTGAAAAAAATACCCTGGAGCTGGAATTATAGGCAGTTGTGAGCCCTATGACATGGGTACAAGGAACTGAATTCAGGTCCTCAAAATAGTAGGAAATGCTATTAACTGCTGAGGCATATTGTAGCTGCTCAAAGTAGTAGGAAGTACTATTAACTGCTGAGGCATATTAAAGCCACCTTTCTACAGCTCTTTTTGGATTTGGCTTCTTTTTGCCTTTTAGAACCTTAAAGATGCATCATTAGGCTATTTACTTAAAACATTTTCTGTTTCTTTTTTAAAGTTGAGCATATACATATATATATATATATATATAAACTTTTCTCTTAGAATGCCTTAGCCACATCTCAAATGTTCTGATAAGTTGTACTTTTTTCATTTGCCTCTATGATTATTTTCTTTAATTTCTTCCCCAATTTTAGAGACGGACATGTACGAAGTGGCTGTAAAATCAACTGAAATGCATGTGCTTAGTGGCACCAGCATGGCTTTCTGAAGCAAGAGTGGAGTTGTTGATGGAAGCAATAGCATCTCCTTCTCTAGGGAAGTCTGCAGAAGTGGTTTACTGCTGAAAACTTCACACAGGACAAATAATGGGATCAATACTTATGAACAGTGTTAAAAGCCTGGGGAGTCCAGAAGTTTACGGTGCTATTAAGATACATCTTCCACCAAGCAGGAGACGTGTGAAGTACCATGAAGGCACGCTTCACGTGGCATATGCAGACAGTCACTGGCATTCTGGTTCTTTCTTTTCCTCTCCAGACTTCTGCTAATTGAGGGCCCAGTAGTCCTTGGTCTGAAGCTATTCTCTTCCTTTTGCTTTACTATGTCACTATAGGTTCTGAATTATAATCCTAAGATTCCCCTGAGATACACATTTTGTGGATAGTTACCTAAGTTTTTGAAAATGGGTGAAGAGAATAATAATTTCTCCTTCCCCATCTCATTTGTGATATGACTGCTTCACTGCTTTTTAAAAGCTGCATAATTAATGGTAACTGATAAATGAAAACAAATCCTATCTGATACTATCTTACCTAAGAAAATTTAGAATTGGGTAATAATTCTGTTTCTTCAGTAAATAACTCCTACAGGGATTCCTGTCACTCTGGGTATGCCTTCTTGAAGATGGCTATCAGGTCTTGCTTTGATTCTTGGAAAAACAAAAAAGGAACGTTACTTTCCACCATCAATAATTCCAGTTGTGACCAGGCATAAAGTCAGGACATTCCAGACATCATTCACTGGTAGCTGCCACAAACATTTCATTGTCATTCTAGTGCATTCAACCTTTCAAATACACATCCTGAAATCTGAAAACAATTTTGTACAGAGGGTGGAATAGAAATAGGGAAATCTGTTCTTTTGTCATGTGCGTATTTAGATTCATTGCATTCTTTTCCCTATCTACCTTTGCACCCCTAGTGGACTGAGTATGAGATCTTTCCATGTACAGTGTATCAAATCAACTTTGGGGGTAAGAATGTCAGTTTCTTACAGGTGTAGTAAATAAGGAATAAGACTTACGTGCTCTAAAATAAAATGGCATATGCATGCTTTTTGAATCTCCTGTACCTGTGGCCTCACCATCAGTCAAACAGATGCATATCTCTGTACGACTAACCGAGAGCAACCCTTGAAGTAAAACCAGCAAATCTACAACACCCTATTGATAGAGACACCTTGTGAATTACATCTATAGATACATACAAATCTTCTGCAGCCGGGTCAGTACACTGACATTGCTTGGGGAAACCACAGTGACAACTGGGTTCCCAAAGCATCAGTAGCATTGGTTATTTTCAGGGTGGCTTTTGAGAATGCAAACTTTAACTCACACTTTCACTTATCATATATATATAAACAAACCCTTAGAGGGGAGAAGAGTTGTAGGGGTCAGAGGAGTGGAAACACCACAAGAACATGGACTACAAAATCAGCTGAGCAGGGCTCATAGGAGATCACAGAGGCTGAAACAACAATCACAGACCCTGCATAGGCTTAAGATAGATCCTCTGCATATATGCTATGATTGTACAACTGGGGGTTCTTTTGGGACTCCCCACAGTGGGAGTCAGGAGGTGTCTCTGACTCTTTTGTCTGCTCTTGATATCCTTTTCCTCCTACTATGTTGCTTCATCCAGCCTTGATATAAGAGTTTGTGCCTAGTCTTATTGTAGCTTGTTATGGCATTGTTCAGTAAGTATCACCGGAAGAGATGCTCTTTTTCTTTTAAGGGAATTTAGGAAGAAGTTTATCTGGGCTGGTGGGATGGGCTGGGAGGAGTGAAAGGAGGATAAACTGTGGTCAGGATGTAATGTACGAGAGAAAAATAGAATAAAATAAGCCCTTAGTACATTTTTTTACTCACTGCTAATATCTTCTCATTATACTGATTTTGGTTATTTGAAAATATCTATAATCAGTATATATCTAAACTCATAACAGGATAAACACTGGAAACATCACTTTCTCCAAGAGTAAAAAGATGGGAAAATTCATTCTCTTCTATTTAGCAATTACAATGTTTGGATAATCTCCAAATGAAAAAAAAAAGATCTGTGCCCCAAAATGGTGCTTTGCTTGTTTATTTAGCAACTCATCCATGAATGTCAGCTGGGCACCATGTACACAATGCTGTAACTATAGCGCTGCAAATATCTAAATGTACCCATGCAGACAAAAAGACAGGGAATTAATAATGCAGAAAATTTTGAACACAGCTTTGCCCAGTGCTTCCAAGAAAGACTTAGTTTATAAGGAAACATAAGGAAGGCAAGGCACCAAGACACAAAAAAAGTTTGCTAGGGCTGACAGAAGGATCTGTTTGTCAAGCCCTGATTAGACAAAGAGCCCTTTCTGGGTCTTCTCTTGGCTACTTAAGGACCACCTGAAATTAAGGGAAACCATTCTTGAATGAAGCAAGAGTGCGTACTGCATGTGTGTGGACCATCTCTGAGGTGCTTCAGGCAGGAAGGAATGCTTCCTTTGGGTCAGGAGAGCAGAGCATAGTGTGGTCCATGGACTACCTATAAGCAAACTCTAGATTTCCGTAAGTGGAAAATCAACACCACAAACCATAAGTTACAAATATTATAACATTCTTAAAGGCTATCTCAGAAGCTCTGAAATAATCTTATCTACTGCTGATGACACTGTTATTTGTACTTTAGGAAATGGTGACGTGAATGCTGTTTAAGAGAAATTTGTAAAAATAAACTGGAGTGCTTCTTGCAGCGCCGTTTAGTTGTTTTTGGAAGGAGCAAATGGAGTCCAGACTTTGAAGAAGTTTCTGAAAACTCTGCCTTTGGTAATTATCAGGCAAGACTCCCAGCATAACAGTTATAAAAAATAATAATAACGGTGCTTTCTCCCAAAAATTAGCCTTTAGTGGTACTCAACAGTTTAGCTAAATGCTTCTATCATGTACACAGTCTAAAGCAATAGATATCTTTTTCCCTTAATTAGATCTGCCAGCCCCATCTATTCCTCTTTCAAACCTTTACAACTAAATTGGAATTAGGCAAAAATTATAATTTTAGCACAAGTTCAATTCCCTGTCAGTTCACATTACCCACATTGTGCATTGGCTACTGGCTGTCTGTGTTGGGAAAAGGTGGGGAAGTGAGTGATTTCACAGCCGAAGCTTCTAGAAGGGCTCTCTAATTTGGGGCCACTGCCTGGGTCTCAGGCTGTTCTAGGTGCACCACTTACCTTTGAAGAAAACTGAGAACAGTTCCCACCAAGACTAACCACAGTGATGATCAACCATGGACTCACGCTATGGTTCTGGGTATAGAAAAAGAAAATAATTGGTTCATTCATGGTGAGAGTGTAAAAACTGGCTACCATAAAGAATAACTGCTGTGTAAAAGACTTATTTCCTTGTCTACCAGAAATATTGCATGTTTATAAAAGTCCTCTTTCATTGAGATACAGTGGTAGGCAACGAGGATGAAAATACTAGCTCTTCTACAGGGAACATGGCTGGTTGAGCAAACCTTGCTTCTATCAGACACCCGTTGTAAAAAATAAGCAAGATCTTAGTAACAGATTTTAGAATTTTTGTGAAGCACATTTAATAAAAACTCAGAGACAGAAATTAGGTTCAACCTGAATGTCAGAAAAGCAAAACAGCCAGTCACTGGCTCTTACCTCTACCTCAGTCTGAAATGTCAATCCTGCCTCCACAGATCTCAGAATTAGACTGTTTCTGAGAGCTGTCTCCTCCCGTTTTATAATCCTCTCTAGTTCTGGGATTAAGGGTGTGCACCAATAACACCTGGCTTCTACAGTAACTAGTGTGGTCCCTGCCTCCATCAACCACATTCACCAGAAACAAGCTCATGAGTGCTTGGGAAATTCTTCCTACAGAGACTACTCTATGTACAAAGCAAAGGGCAGTGTTGGATCCAGAAATAGAGGACCCAGATTTACAGTTCTATGTTACCACCCACCAATCATGTTACTCTAGACAAGTGGCCTTGTCATCTTCCATCACAAATTCTACAACTCTTGTCCAGGGATGTAGCAGAGCTATTATGAGGTTTAGGAGCTTGTTCTTAGGATAGTGTCCACTGCCCTTTATAGTTTTTCTCTCATCGTTTTAAGCTCAAAACAATCCTTTAAGTCAGAAACCTCTTCACCATTTCTTGAACCTACAGGATGTTTTCCAGTGTCCACCTATGGGATGCTTTCTAGTGTCCTCCTCACCAAAGCTTGCATACAATCCACTTCCCAAGAGGTCCAAGTATTAAGTTCTGTGATGTTTTGAATGAGACTGAACTTGATAAGCATAGGAACTTAAATGCTTGGTCCTCAGTGGGTGGAATGTTTGGCCAGGCTTAGAAGGTGAGTTCTGGCTGGAGGAAGCATGTCACCGGAGGCAGGCTTTGAGAGTCTAAAGCCTCATGCCCTTCCAGTCCTCTCTCTCTGCTTCATGCTTGTAATTGTGGGTGCAAACTCTCAGCTCACCAAAGAGATATCAACATTTATTTCACTCAGAAAGTGAACTTCTTTTTATAAAAACTAGAAATTAATGATGCGTGGGGACACCTGTTCCTAACCAGAATGGGAAAATCCATCCATTTCTCCATTTCATGGCATGATGTGTCTTTACAGGTGCAAACCCAATATACCAACTGCTTCCAATGGAACCAGGATTTAAAAAAAGAAAAAGCTTCAACATCCATTTTTCAAGTTCCAATAGATCTGTGCACACTAATTCTTAGAGTTTTTAAAATTGTTGTTAATGTAGAATATTAACATATATATAGAGAGAGGGGGGAGGGAGAGAGGGAGAGAGAGAGTGCCAAGGCAAAGTTCACAGTCTAGTCCATGTTTCTATATTATCTTCTTCACATCATCTTTTTTAAAGAAATTTTAATTAAAAAATTCTCCATATGTTTCAAAGTTGTACTTTATAGGTAACAACTGTGACATTAGCTTTTGCCTGATGCTCTCTTTATACTAACTGTGAGTTGAAACTAAGCCCCTCCTGTAGTGATGAGAGCGGTGGGCTGGCCTGCTTTTCATCCCACCCGGCCCCCGCACTGCTAGCTTATACCCTGAAATAACAACACACAAATTGTATTAATTTAAGCACTGCCTGACCCATTATATCATTTGTAGTTATGAGGCAAGCAGGCCTGCTTTTCATCCGGCCCAGCTCTCGCACGGCTAGCTTATACCCCGAAATAACAACACACAAATTGTATTCATTTAAGC
>LOEQ01006612.1:59986-72717 GCA_001685075.1 Bramus lutescens | reverse complement strand
CTTCATTGCCTCCATTTCAGTTTTCAAGTCTTGAACTGTTTTCATTATCTGTTTTTAAAATGTCTGGAGTTTTAAATAATGCCAAAGCTTCTCTCATAGAAAAAGGGTGCTTCAAAACTTTCTAGTCTGCCTCCATCCCTCTCTCCCTCTCCCTCCCTCTCCTTCTCCCTCTAGCTTTCTCCTCTCCCTCTTCCTTTCCCCTTCCTCTCTAGCCCCTTCTTGCCATTTAATTACATCCTTTTGAGAAAATCACTTACTCCTCCCTCCTCCCTGTTTGCCCACCCTGTTCCACCACCCATTGAGTTTTGTCCCTTTCCTGCTTTGCTCCCTGTTGCTGTGATAAAACACTGCAACAGCAAACTGGCCTAAGAGGTTTATTGGCTTACAGTTTACAGTACATCATCCGGGGAAAACAGACAGTTACTCAGACAGGGAACTAAGAAGCAGATCCTGAAGCAGAGGCCATGGAGGAATACCGCTAACTGGTGCTCTCCCTGGCTTGCCCAGCTACCTTTCTTATACAGACCAGGGTTACTTTCTTAAGGATGGCACCTCCTACAGTGGGCTGACCCCTTTGCTTTCCAGAAAATTCCCAAAAGACATGCCACAGTCCAGTTTAATGAAGGCAATTTCTCAGTTGAATCTCTCTCTTCTCAATGTGTCTAGGTTTGTGTCAAACTGACAAAAATCTAACTAGGATGCTATCTTGGGGCACTTGAACAAATGTCTGTGGAACAAGATTTAAGAAATTTAGTTTGTCATCTGCCTTGGTTTGTCATTTATCATTTGCCTTGAAATCTATTTGTTTTTCTTATCCTTTTCTTTATATGAAAACCAGTAGTTTTAAAATATCTTTATCAGTCACTGAAAATTGAACCTGTTGTTTGTACTTGAGGTGCTAAGCACTAGTCCATGTTGTATTTGAGGGGCTGGCATTGGTCTGTGCTATATTTAAAGAACTCTGCATTTTTCTTTGCTGTATTTGGGGTCTTTAACATTGTCTGCCTTGTATTTGGGGGGCTCAACTTTGATCTGTGTTGTGTTTGAAGGGCTCAGCATTGGTCTGTGTTGTATTTGGGGGTCTTCTGCATTGGTCTGTGTTGTATTTGAGAGACTCACCACCAATTGTATTGTGCCTGAGAGATTCAGCTCTGGTCTCTGTTGAAATTAAGGGGTTTAGCATTGGTCTGTGTTGTGTTTGAGGGGCTCAACATTGGTCTATGTTGTATTTATGGAACTCAGCATTGTATTTGAGGGCTTCATCATTGGTCTGTGTTGTATTTGAAGGGTGATGTTGGTCTGTGTTAAATTTGAGGGGCCCATCATTGGTCTGTGTTGTACTTGGGGGCTTTTGCATTAGTCTATATTGCATTGGAGGAAGATTCTTTGCATTAGTCTGTTGCATTGGAGGAAGGTTCAGCATTGGCCTATATTGTCCCCACACCCCCCTAATACACAGGCTGCTTAGAATTAGTGAAGTACTGTCAGTGTCTCCTGCAGTTAGGAAAATAATGCTTGGATTCTAATCAGCTCACTAGTATTGGTCTTCATTGTTGGAAGGGTGTCAATGGGCTATGTTAGGCCTCCTGACAAAATGGATGCTAATAAATTTAGAATGTGCTCTACTGTGTGGCTTTCCGCTTCTGTCATGGGCTTTCACTGTTCCATTTGAGATGACAACCCATTCCTTTGCAGTCAGGGAGGCAGACCTCACATGTGTTCCAAGTTAGAACTTTTTTGTTTTCTTTTAATTATTCCTGTGTAATCTTTTTTTCTGGGATCCAGCCATTCCACAGTTGGTATCTTTGCCCCTTTCTATAATCCCATCACTTTGGAACTTATCTATGTCAGATATTGGGCAATTTTCCCTCTTTCCTTTTTAAACCTCCTTATATGTCATCTCTAATATCATGCCTCACCTTTGAGGATAGTTGCCCAAATTATATTCAAGAGTTCTACATCTGTTTGAAATTTTCTTTTCTTCCTTTTTCTGTTTTGATTCATGAGTTAGAGGTTCTCTCTAGACTCTGGAGTTCTACACTGCTCCATCCTGTTCTTTATGAAAAGTTCTCCAGAAAATGATCCTTTATGAAAAGTTCTCCAGAAAATGATCCTTTATGAAATATATAGATTGAATATGTTTGCCCTCTGGCTCTTTTTATTTGGCTAATAGAAGGTATGGCAACTTTACAAATGTACCTATTGGAATTCAACTGCAGAAAATGTGACCTTCGGACAGCTTCAGTTGGTGCAATATAACATACATCACAACATCTCTGTTAATACCACGATTCCACTGGACTTACCCCCAGGCATTCATTGAGTTCAGCAGGGAAACCCATTTCTGAATGCTCTAAGCCTTCGTTGGCAGATGGCTTTGGTTGGAGAGATTTAACTTTTCCTAAAATTCATTGAAACCGCACCACAGTTGTTCCCGTCCTGCCAAATCTTCTTTCCTCCTTTCCCTCCTGAAATGAGACAGTGGTTGGCTGATTCCTGAAAACTCCACAAACCTCCTTAATTTATATCACAAGTATTTCCAGAATAGGTCCACTCCATACCAATATGGGTATCTGCTTCTTAGAATGCCTTCTCTAACACGCAGAATGAGAGAGGATGGTCAGGGTATTATCTCTGTAAGCTCGTCCTTGCTGTCACAGATTGTCAAAGTCTGAGTGACTCTCTCTATAGCTATAGTAGTACTATTGGGTCACCTTCTTTAATGGTACTTCTGGACTCTTATGTCCTCTCAATCAGCCTGTTCTTTCAACTATACAATTGATAGCCCTTTCCTTCTATCACCATTAATTTTGTTTATGTCATGTCCTCTTTTTAAAAGGAAACTTTTGCATGACCTTTTGCTACTGTAGTTCTTTATTTTGAAATATTATAAATAGATACAAAAGAAATAAAAACAATATGAAGAGCCCTTCTAAGCTTTTTCCTCAGTGTTGGACTTTTTAACATTCTCTCTCTGTGTCTGTCTGTCTCTTTCTGTCTCTCCTTCTCTCCACCCCATGTATGTATGTGAGTATGTGTGTATAATTATGGATAATTTTTCTGAAGTTATTTGGGAAAAAGATTTATGCCATATGTCTCTTCTACATGAGTCGGTATGTTTTTCCTAAAGACAGGGAACAAGTGCATTCTCTAAACTATCCATGGCATGTTTTGAAAATAAGAACAATTATTATTAATGCTATTATCCAATCCACAGATCTTAACATTTCTTTAATAATGTCTTCTTTGAAAGAAATTGCTTTACTCTAGGTTTCAACCCAGAATCACACACTGCAATTCATACTAAAAATTATGTCATTGTCACCAGACCACACCCACAGAAAGAGACCCTCAATGAGTTTGATACATATTTAATGATCACATAAATAATGTTACAACTTAGTTCAAGAGAGAATGAGGCAGTGGTAATCAATGGTATCCATTAGCATCATAATCAAATTATCAGAATATCATGAAGGGTATACATTTGGAAGGTAAGACTTAGGAGTCAAAGGGCTGTGCTTTTCAATTGCCATGATAACTGTCATGTAATTTCTGTCATATCAAGGATTCTTCTGACAGTCCTATAGAGAATATTGTATATAGATTGTGTGCATGTATGAAAGCCTCAAATACACAACACAGACTCTATATAGCAACTTTGAAAGACTGCTTCATTGCCAACAACCATGCCCTGCCCCCTCACAGCCAACAATCAAGCATAGGGATATAGCACTAATAAACATGTAACCTTGTCAAGAGATTGCTGTTGAAGTGTCAGAATTCTGAGACATAAGATGAGAACATGGAGAAGATAAAGAAAAGTTGGGAACTTTGAGTTCATGATGCTCTTAACTTTTGCTACCAACAAGCAGTTCCCAACATCTGACAGAGGAACCTTCTGATGTTAGACCAGAAGCACCTAACAAGAAAATATTTGTTCCTGTGGGATAACACTTTGTACACTGTAAATATTTGTCACTCATATTGATTTAATAAAACACTGATTGGCTAGTAACAAGGCAAGAAGTATAGATGGGGTGACCAGACTAATAGAATTCTGGGAAGAGGAAAGGCAGAGAAGCAGTCACAAGTCAGACACAGAGGAAAAAAGATGAGAAGGCTTTACTAAGGAAAGGTACCAAGCCACATGGCTAAACATTGATAAGAATTATGGATTAATTTAAGTTGTAAGCACTAGTTAGCAATAAGTTTGAGCAATAGGCCAAACAGTTTATAATTAATATAAGTCTCTGTGTGTCTCTTTGGGACTAAACAGCTGTGTGACTGGGCAGAAAAGAAACTTCCATTTTCCAACACTTCAGAAATATACAGAACATAGCCTTTAAGATGTTTTAATGACATAGGCTCTTTTCTTTTTATGACAATGAGATATCTCTGCTCCTGGCAACACCAATCTGCTTCAGAGAAGATGATGGGCACTGAAGAAACTGGAGTTAATTTCCTTTTGGCAAAAGTAAGCCATTAGGCAAGACAGTTCCTTTGCCTCAACTGCTGACAGTAGGCTGTCTAAATTGGAAAAGCAGAACACAAAAGAAAGGACTGTAAACTTTGCCAAGATAAGGTAGGGTTGCCCTTCAGACTATCCTTCTTCAAAGAAAAGTCTGTCAGATATGCTAGGTCTGTAGGCCAAAGATGGATGCCCCAACATTACAGAGGAACTTTGGGTAACTGTCCAGGAAGCCAACTGTTTCTACCATTTCTCACATTTTTTTGGAAGTCACTTGCTTGTACCTCCTGTTTACTTATAATATTATTTCCTTCTTAGGTCTCTGATGGAGTTGAAGACTTTATAGTTATAGTTTCCTTGTTACCAGATTCAGAAAAGAAATTCACTAAAGAGGTGTAAAGTGTATAAGGTGCATGATGTGGGATTCCCCTTTGTATGCTGTGAATACCACTGGTTAATAAAGAAGCTGTTTTAGGCCTGAGTTAGGGTAGAGCACAGCTAGGCAGGGAAAACTAAACTGAATGCTGGAAGAAAGGAGGCAGAGTCAGAGAGAAGCCATGTAGCCCAACTGAAGACAGACACTGGAACTTTACCCAGTAAGCCACAGCCTTGTGGTGATACACAGATTAATAGAANTAAACTGAATGCTGGAAGAAAGGAGGCAGAGTCAGAGAGAAGCCATGTAGCCCAACTGAAGACAGACACTGGAACTTTACCCAGTAAGCCACAGCCTTGTGGTGATACACAGATTAATAGAAATGGGCTTAAGATATGAGTTAGGCAGAAATACACTTAAGCTATTGGTCAAACAGTATTACAAATAATATAGTTTCTGTGTGGTTATTTTGGGAGTCTGGGCAGCCAGAAAACAAACAAGCAACCTCTTAAAACAGGTTGAGATAATGGGTTAAAAGATAGTTTTGGTAATGTAAGTTAGAATAGAAAGTGAATTAGGTACAACATTTTGGAATCATCAAAATAAGGTAAATATGAAATATTTTCTCTGAATTTGACAGTTGCTAATGGATTAGAACTTGTTGATGTACTTATTGCCTACATATATTGTATATAGTTATTGTGCTTATTGTATATAGTTTTTCTTATATTATAACCTTTTTATTTTAGACACAAAAGGGAAATGTGGTGATATCTTGTTTATATTCTAACAAATAAAGCTTACCTGAAGATCAGAGGGCAGAGCTAGCCACTAGTTAACCATAGAGGTCTGGAGGTCTGTACAGATAGACAGAAAATAATATGACTGGGCAGAGAGAGGAATATAAGGCAGGAGGAGACAGTAGTTTGGCCCCTGTTTTGGCTAAGTAGTTAACAAGATAAGAGTTGGCTGTGGCTTGTTCCTTTCTCTGATAGTTCAGCATATGCTCCAATATCTAGCTCCAGGTTTTTATTAATAAGACCAATTAGAACTTGTGCAACATACCTACTCCTGGCAGCCTATCCCAACCATTCTCAGAGTCTCCAGCTCCACACAGAAAGTTTAATTCCAGGACAACCAAAGAGAATAATAAAGCCTGATCCAGATGAGCATCCCAAAGATAGAAACCATACTGTAAAACTTGGCAGTATGACTCAGGGGCATGCATAAAGATGGAGACATTCTGATATTAGAGTACAATAGAGCAAATAAAGTAACAGAATAATAATGTAGAATTCACACTTTAATGTGCTGTCTTAAGCAAATGTCAGCAATAATCTGCTAGCAGTTACAATGAAGCTGGGATTTGACCATGGCTTCTAGTCATTCACATATAAATGAAAGAACTAAATCCCTTCTTCCACAGAGAAAATTCAGATTCTCAGCAGTATGAGAATTTAGGCTGCACTTACTATGCACAGCAAACTCCACTGTCTCCTAACAATCTTTGATACACCCTTGCACAAGTAGCTATTGATACCCTAGTCAGTGAAGTGGATTGGACAGTGCTGGGAAGTCTGTCTTCTGTAGACCGCGGGAGATGGAGGAAACCCTTCACTGTAAGAAGGCTCTCTGATTTTAGTGACAATCATGAGATCTCAGTATGCTAAAGCCAGGAAAAGGCATCTGTCAAGTCATATCAGCTGTAAGCACAGGACTGTGGTAACAGTGGTTTTGCCTACAAAGATTTGTGCAAATACCTGATTATTGTGAGATAACTAGCAATAAAATAGGAGCTTCTAGATTAAGGCATAGAAATGAGAAAACACGGGATCTAGTGCACTAACATGATTCTAATCATTATAATACTTGGAATCCTCAGACTCATTGTTTATTCAAACTTGAACCAGGTTATTGGGTTTCTTAAATGAGGACAGGTCACATTGAGAAAGCATAATAAAAACTATTATTCTAACCAATGACTTTATACTTGGACTGTACTATGATAGCTTAAATTATATAAAGGGATGGTAAACAGACAAATAGATAGATTATAGATATAATTTATATATAATAGATATACACAGAAAAGTATAGTCTTCAACCCTCATCACGGAAACTTCTCTCTGTAACACACAGTGCTAAAGAAAACTACAGCCAATCAAAACACAGCGTTGTAGAGCCTAGTCCCAATGGATACATCTAGAAAACACTCCCACACCTAAAGCCCAGGGAACATTGCAAAAGAGTGAACAGAAAGATTGCAAGAGCCAGAGGATTGGGGTGGCTGTGAGGGTACGTCTGCTATTAATATCAGAAGCTACACCCATAAAATCTCATCAAAAGACTACACAAACATGAGCTGAAAGGTTCTTCAAAAGAATCCTATGAACACTTAGCATGTGTCATTTCTGCTTCAGAAATCCAAGAATAGGAACCTCATTCTCATGTGGAAAAACTTAAGGCCACCATTGACTAGAGAGGCCACCAGAACAAAACTTAGACAAAGTTGCAGAGGAGAGGACTCTTTCTTCAGTGGTACAGGACAGGGAGCTGAACCTTTTCTATGTACTAGACTCCACACATAGACATACCTATGTCAACACTGTTCCTAATTTTGTTAATAAATGTCATGGTTTGAATCTCAAAAAAAAAAATAAGACTACACAAACGTGAGCTGAGCAATGATGACACCAGCGAACATGCCGAACTGGACAGGGAAAAGCCCATAAGGTCTCAACCATACACAAAGCACGACAGGCAACTGAGTAAAGCTGGGAGCAGGAGACGTGATCCTCTCCAAGGAATATTATACCAGTTGGTTGTCCAATGCCAAATGATCAGTGCTGACAACATGCATACGAGTAACATTGTACGAACTGAGTAGGTTAGGTTTGTATATGTGTATGTATACATATATATGTATATCACATGCAAACACAATTACTGAAGAAAACAGTTCATGAATTTGAAGGAGAGTCAGCCAGGGTATACAAGAGAGGTTTAGAGGAAGAAAAAGGGAGGTAGAAATGTTGCAATTATATTATAATTTCAAAAACAGAATAAAAATGCGTTTTAAAGATTCTGCCCTCCTACATTACTACAGATATGTAGGCTACCTAAGGAATTGATGGGGGCAACTAAATTGATTAAAATTGGAAGAGATAGAAGTAGTATTCAAAAGCATCAGCTAAACCAGAACTAAAAGAATGCTCAATACAGTAAAATCCTCAGCTTCTGTTTTCTCTATAAGAAGCAATTAGGAGCAGCACATAGAAAAAAGAAGTAGGAAATGTAAATAAAAGCCTGAAAATTCAACAAAAAATAAAGAGGAAGAGCCAGAAACTAATTATTAAAATCAATGCTGTGAGTGCTACAAAAAAAAATTGTGGGTATAACATAAATAAAATAACAGAAGAATTTCCAAAATGGTATTCATAAATTTAAAGGAGAAAAAACTTCTGGCTTATATTGTTTTATATCATATTTCAAAATCAAAAATGTGCTAAAGATTCAGAAAAATAAAACAATTTTGAAAATACAACCTATAAAATATTATAGTGGAAAAACATGATAAATTTTCCAAATCTGTTTATTGATCTTTTTTATTGATGTCATTGACTATACATTTTTCTCTGCTCCCCTGATTATTAATCTTAAAACATGTTTCAATGATTTTTAAGTACATTTATAATTGATTAAAACATATCACAATTTGGGTTTTGTTAAGATCAAAGTTCACTAATGCTGTTATAAAAGTCAATTAAATTCCACAGAAATAAGAACTAACTTTGAATATCATCCCAAAATTTAATAATAAAAGTCCAAGAAGATATAGGACTAGGGGGAACATATCCTAACATAATAGAGGCTATATATGAGAAATTGACAGTCAATTTCATCCCAAATGGAGAAAATCTTGAAGCAATTCTGCTGAATGCCTATCTGCAGACAAATTGATATTATACATTAGAAATCCCCAAAATCTTACCAGAAAACATCTAGAAATGATAAATTCAGCAATGTTTCAGGATACAGAATCAACTTGCACAAATCAATAGCTTTTCTATACACCAAGCAAGAACATACAAAGGAAGATATTGTGGATACACTCCCATTCTAATAACCTCAATGAAAATAAAATATATATGAATAAACCAAAGAGGTTAAGGACATTTACAATGAAAACTTTAAACCTCTGAGAAAAGAAAGAAACTAGAAAGTGGGAAGACATCCCATGCTCATGGATTCATAGAATCACTATAGTGAAAAACAACCCTTTTACTAAAAGATATTTACAGACTCAATACAAAATCTCTACCTCATTCCTCACAGAAAAAGAAAAAGACTATCTGAGGACTCAAATGGAACCACAAAAGACCTGGAATAGTCATAACAATCCTGATCAAAAAGAACAGTGCTGGAGAGATTATCATCCCAGATCTTAAGATATTACAGAGACATGGAAATAAAAACAATATGGTACTGGCAAAAAATTCAAATGAGTTAGGAAAATAAAGACTTTTAAAATAGATGTGCAAGTTTTGTGAATTCAGATAGCACTGGCTACTTTCTCTAAGCCTGTCACATAGAGATACTGTCATTACTAATAACCTTAGGGCTTCCTTCATTCTATGATGCATTAGGTTGTTCTTAGTAAGAGTAAATATTTATAGATATTCTACAGAAATAACTGTTCAACTCTGTTAAACTAATTCACAGTTACTTTTAAACAATATGCAGGAGTTCCACACTTTCAGCCAAATGTTTACATTTACACAGCACAGATGCTTAAGTCTATTCCTAAGTTCTGAGTATAATACTCAGAGGTGAATAAGGATATAGAAAAAATGGGGAAGAAAGCAAAATATGAAATGGACAAAGAGAATAATTGTATATGTGTTTCCGAAGGAATTATGTTATCCACATTGTGTTGTCTCAACTCTATCAGCTATGTTAACATAGTAAAAAAAAACTTATTACCAGATAAAACAGGAAAACAATGGAAAAGCCAGAATTTAAAGAAATGATGCCAGAATTAATGTGCGTGCGTGTGTGTGTGTGTGTGTGTGTGTGTGTGTGTGTGTGTATGTGTGTGTTGGGAATAAAAATGCATCTTAGATTTTCTATGGAATACTGAAATTATAGAAGCTTGAGAATTTTTTGAAATTCACTATTGTTTATAATATAGATTTTACTAACCTCATTTTACAACACTCTGAACACATGCCATCCTTGGATGTATGCGGAGTCAGCTCAAAACAGCCTGAGTCATGGCGCCTGAGTCAGAGGCCATATCCACCTGTGCCTAGGACAGGATAGTCACCCTGCCTGAGTCAATTTCCCATCTCTGGATGGGTAAACGACAATAATTTCAACATCACAGGCTGTTTTACAGTTAAATGAGTTGTTTGTGTAAATAATTTAGTATTTGCTTCAACATACAAGTGTTCTGTGCACTCATTCACATTAAAACATTTTTATATCATTTGTTTGGAGCGGAGGAGGCAAGCACCTGCCACGGCGCATCTGTGGAGGTCAGAAGATAATTTACAGGAGTCTGTTTTTCTCCTTCCACCATGGGGTCCTAGGAATCAAATGTAGGAATCAGGCTGAGCCATCTTACCTGCCCCTTGTTCTTCAAAAACTAAGTCTTTTCATGGGTTTTTGACTAGAAAAAGACATTTAAAATTTCAGTAAAATATAATTCCAAAGTATGCCCTATTATCATTCAGATTTCAGAGTCCAAACTGTTTTGAAAGCAAGTGGGTGAGTTTTCCATGGTTCCTGTATCACACTGGGCCCTCTCACACACATGGAGCATATTACTCGGGACCATATTGGATTAGAGGCCTTCTGTTGTGCAGATCGTTTGTGTGTGGCTATAGGCATTCCTTTGCTCTAATTCCATCTGCATTATAGTCTGGCCCGTGTCCTCAATGACATCGCTAAAACCAGATCCAGATGGAAACGAAAACATTTACCAGCCTGGTACAGGAAATGCCACAAGGGAAACTTTGGATGTGATACATGGCAGATAGGAGAGCCTCCCTGACCCTAAGCTGGGCTTTAAGAGAAGGTTTCCTTGTTCTGTTTTATGCTCCACCTTTGCAGCCATTGCAAAGCATCTCCTTGCTGGGCCTTGCAATGACAGTATTGGTAAAAATAAATAAGTGACAATTCTACATTATCATCCATGTGTCTCCAACAATAGGACATGAAAAGAAAGTAAAAAGTTCTTAGAACTCTGCCTGTAAAAGCCCAAACTGAATTTTAAAATGAAGACCATACCTTTAAAATAGGACACCAATAAAAACATAGCCAAATACTTTAAAGTATAAGAATATTTTATAAAAATTCTTATTTTTCTTTTAAAATATAACTTTTTATTAATCTTTAGAGATTCTATGCATGCATACTTTGATCATGCCTGTCTCCTGCCTCCCCTAATTCCTCTCATGTACACCCCCACTCCCATGCCCTCCTAACTACACAACCTCTTTCTGTTTTTAATAGCACACTGATCCCAGTTTGTGCTATCTGTATGTTCTTGGGTGTGAGGCCATTGCCTGGACCATAGTTGACCTACCAGAATCCACACCTTAGAGAAACTTGGCTCGCCTTCCCCAAGAAGCTACCAACTGTTAACAGCTTCTTGGTGAGGGTTTGGGACTCAGGAACCCCTTCATGCGGAATGTTGAAGGTTTGATCTTACGCTGGACTTGTGCAGGCAACCACAACTTCTGTGAGTTTACGATTATGATGACCCCATCATTGTCAAAAGATACTATTTCCTCCAGGTCCTCCCATACCTCTGGCTCTCACCATCATTCTACCCCCTTTCCCCCCATGGTCCCTGAGGCTTGTGGGGGGGGATGTGACACAGATACCCCATTTGTGGCTGAGCATCCCTTAGTTCTCTGAGCTTTGACTAATTGTGAGTTTCTGCACTAAGCACCATCTATGACACAAAGCAACTTCTCTAATGAGTCTGAGAGCTGCACTCATCTATGAGCATAAAGACATGAATTTAGAGGGCAGCTTGACGTTGTGCCCATTAAGCAGTATAATAATTGGGGCCTATTAGCTCTCCAACCATGGAGTTTGGGCCACATTTACAGAATCAGGAATATGTTTCTCTTTTGTGCAATAGGCCTTAAATCCGATCATAAAACTGTTGATTATTCTATGTCTTAAATAGTTTTTATCATTTTATCACTTGAAGAGACAGTATAGCCAAGATAAAAACCTTTTAAAAAAGTACTTAATTAGGGATTTGTTCACAGTTTTAGAGTGTTAATCCATGATTATCATGACAGGAACAGACAGTCACGGTGCAGTGGCTGAGAGATTTACACCCTGATTGCCAGGGCCAGGCAGCAGGCAGCAAGAGAGACATTGAACCTGCCTGGTGTGGGCTTTCAAAACTTTAAGCTCCGCCCCCAGTGGCACACATCCTCCAACTAGAACATACCTCCTAATCTGTCCAAACAGTTCATCAATTGGGGACTAAGTGTGCAAATATGGGAGCCTATGGCAGGCATTCTCATTCAAACCACCATGGTTCAGTAACATCTCTGCCACTGTTGTACCCATGGGCATGACTTCTCACACTTGACATCCATAGTGCAGACTCCCAGAGTTCACAACTGGGTAAGGTTGTTGATGGCTTTGTCCCCCAGAAGCCAGCACCGTGCCTAGTGCCTTCTAGTACTACAATAACTAACCCTGATAGGAAGGAAGCTCCCTGGTAAGCAGCAGCTTGATTTCTCATGTCCTTTGGCAAAAAGATGTGCTGTCCTGTTGTGGGAGAATTGTCTGTATTCTGTCAATCATGTATTTTAATAAAATGCTGATTGGCCAGGCAGGAAGTATAGGCGGGTC
>LOEQ01006612.1:48410-59744 GCA_001685075.1 Bramus lutescens | reverse complement strand
CTAAATTCTTTTATATAAGTGTGTGTGTGTGTGTGTGTGTGTGTGTGTTCAGGAAGCTTATATTATAAAGCAGTAAGTTTCCATATAGCTTTTGTTTGTTTGTTTGTTATTGAGATAGAATTTCTCTCTGTAACAGCCCTGGCTATCCTGGAACCTGTTTTGTAGAACTGGCCGGCCTCAATCTCACAGAAATCCGCTTGCCTCTGCCTCCTGAGTGCTGAGATCAATGGCATGTGCCATCACTGTCCAGCCATAATTACTCAGAGCCAAGGACCTATTCTGGCTAGTAGGTTGTAAATGTGCTTCAATCCCTGACCAAAGCATTGAGTTGCAGGTGCAAAACTCTCTGTGCCTCTCTTCTTCATAAGTTTCAGAGGGACAGGCTTAAACAAAATTCTGGTGAGACTGTTCACCCATCTCTCCTGAGATGAGGCCTCCAGAAAATGACAAGAGAATGCAGCATCCAGTTCTGTTAAACCACTGAGAATCGAAGATCACGGCCACAATACAACCTTAACATTCCTGCTCAGCACAGGCTAAAACTAGTACTTTTGTCAGATTATCAAAATGGCTATTGAATTCTTCTCATTTTAGTATTTAGTGAGGAGTAAAGTTATTTAAGACAAATCATCTGCTATCTTCAATAAAATGATACTAGTCTTGGGTTCTCTTTATCAAGATGATGTTACTATCCCAGGAAATGTTTGCCTGACAAGGAGAGGTGCAAGTAACTGTATTCTTGTATTGCCTTTCAGGGGTTTCCTCATAATTCATTTAAATATCAAAGCACTCACCTCAATTGATAGATTGAGTCACTACTTGCTTCCCAAGGCACTCCATACCCTTGCTTCAAAACCTTCCTTCTTCTTGCCATGACTGTGTTTCCTAACCACCACATCACAAGCCTGATCCAAGCAGAGCACTCATCAGCATAGTTCTGGGAAGAACTGGTCTGTCATCCAAACAGTAAGGTTTACATCCTCGTCCTGGTGAGGAATGCTAAGCAAGTAATAGTTTGGGGTGCATAGTAAGACTACAAAGGCAGGGTTGGAGGCCACAAAGAAAGCAATACCCAGATTGCCTCAGTCAGGTCTAAAAGCAGGATGCTTCTCTGAAGACTTTACAGAATAGTGCATTTCTGTATATCTGAAGCATTTCCTTTCTTAAATAATGGGTGGGATTCTGGCAAAAGGATGATAGGGGTGTGTGTGCATATGCATGTGTGTGTGTGTGTGTGTGTACACGTGTGCCTGCATGTGTGTGTGCGTGCGTGTGCATGTGCATGCGTGCATGTGTGTGGTGGAGAAAGAATTCAGAGTACCTAAAAAAGAAGAATGAAAGCATGCATGGCACTTGCCAGTGGCAAAGAGAAAGAAAAGGTCAGTTTATCAAACTCCTTAGACTTTTCATTGAACAGATTTGAACAACCCAAATAAGAGCCTAAAGCTTGGGGAGTTGCATACATCCAGTTTGCAGTTTAAAAAATAATGATAATAACCCACCAGCCTGCATCATCAACAGTGATGGATTTAAAATTTTTCATCACATGCACGTATGCCCTAAAATAATGTAATTCCACAAAAATGAACCACATAATTGATCTGCTGATGACTGTGGTTAGCTGATGACATGACGTTCTTTTTACATCACTTTTATTGTGCTTGTCATTCAGTGGTTTCAAAACCAGTCTTTTTCTGTGGCTTATTCAAAATCTAAAATTTGGGGAGAGAAAAGCACAACATATATGAACTCATCAATAAATGTATTATTAAATAAGGGAAGTCACAAGCTCCTGGTGACTTAAAAATCACACAGCTTGATTGAGAAATGGAACACTTGGGTAAGTTCTTATGAGTTCAGTATCCTGTTATGCCCCAGGCTGTGCTAACAATGCACCCTGCATGAGCCACAAACACGTACATTACAAGAATATGTACATGAGCCACAAACATGCATGTTCCTTGTTCACTCCATCTATTCAAAGTGTATAAGGGCCCAGAATCTGAAACCTTATGTGCATACACATGCCTCTCTTTAGTGACAATGTGACCTAGTGTTTACAACTAAAAAGTCCAGCTCTTAGGGGGCTGATTTTTGAGCCTTCCGTGGGCTTCTCTGTGACAGGATTCCATTTTGTCTGTTTTGAAGTTAAGAAAACAGAGCTTAAAAATTCAACCTTTGAACAGAAGTAGCCCTCTGATGCTACATAACAGCTGTTGGTTTGTACCGTTTTAACGTGGCGTGTTATGACAAAGAAGAAATCAGTGGAAAATGGAATCCCATGCAATTATATTGTGTCACTTTTTCATATCATAAATGAAACTTATTTTTATCAAAGGTTTTAACTTTTATGAAAGAAGCTTTGGCTTCATTGGAAAACTCCCCCACACTAATTTCTGGCAAATCAAAATGGAAATTGCAGCTGTTATGGATAATTTAACCACTTTGAACAGTTTTCGAGACAAGCAGACTGTATCCAAAGCTTACAAGAAGGCTAACATTTAAATTCATTCCATTCTATGGAAAGTGGAGGGCAGGGCAGGAGCAGAGGCAGCTACAAATGAGCACCAGAAGGGTGTGGAGCTGGTGATGGTGCCTAAGGCTGTGAAGGAGCAGGAGGCGGCTGGCCCCTCAGTAGCTACAGCATAGTTGACAAGCGGGCTACAAGCACCCAGCGGTGAGAGGGTCAAAGATGATTGTCCTTGCTAGCTGTGCACTTCAGACACTTGATTGATGGGGTGGAAGGTGACCTTGTGAAGGTCTTGTAAGAGTGTGAACCATGCAGTGGTGGTGCCTAAAGAAAGACAAACCCTGGGGAGCTTGAAGATATGATGGACTTGTGGTGCAGTAAACTGAGCATCCGACCTGATTTCCATTGCGTGTTACCAGCTTTTGTCTAGCTAGCTCTACCAGCTAGACTTTTACTTTCACCTGCCTTGGGACTCTGGTAACTCCAGAGACCTCAACAGTGTGCTTCTAGGAACATGCTGAAACCTGTCTATTCTATAACCATGATGGTCTATCCACTATCTGCAATGCCTGTGGTTCCGGTCATGGTAGAGCCAGACTCTGGGAATAGTACCCAGTGGGCGCAGGCCTCACTTGCTGAGGAGAGACTCTATTCTGGCTGAAGACTAAGGAGCCTGGAATTCTAGGAGCCTGTATGTAACCAAGAATGAACAGGATGCTAGCCAAGAAATACACAAACCCCAAACTCAATAAACCCTAACAGGCAGAAATTCCAACAAATGACAGAGGCAGCTTCCTCTCATGGCAGCATATGGAGGGTCTCAGAGTAGGTATCAAGGTCATTGCTATGATGAAGGACACAAGCCTCTGCCTCACAATGAAATGAGGATGAGGCCACCTGTGAAAGGATCCATGGGGTTCCAAGCTGTGATAATCCCCAGTATAACCACTCTTCTCCCAGAAACATACACCCCCATGTCCACAACCCTGTACTTATTATCCTCACAGACAATGGCATGGACCACTTTGTGACTGAGGCTTCAGTTTATGTCAATGTGGAGAAGATGAAGTTCTTAGAAAGCAAGCCAGTATGCCACTTCAGAAGATGCTAACAGCTACACTTAGAACCTGGGCATGACTCATCTCAACAAACAGAACATTTTCCAGAAGATGATGCTTGTGTCCTCAAACAGCTGACACTATTCCTGGCCAGCAATACCGGAAAGAAGACAAATCCTGCAGGTGCGATGACCTCAGAGAGTCAAGGAGCAGGCAGCCAAGGATCACATCCAGCACCCCAGCAACAGACTGCACTTCAAAGCCCTTGAAGCTTACCCAGGAGAACTTCTCAGAGATCAGCCTGAGCTGTGAGTGAAGCCACAAACCTCTATGAAAGTATTCACACACAAGAGCAAGCACACTGTCCTTGGCTACTGAAGTGGAACCCAGGAGTGACTCTCTAGAGACTCTGGGCTTCCTGAAGCATTACCAAGTGAAAACCAAGATGGAGGGTCCTGTTACACCCTGATACTTCTCCATTGCACATCTTTTGATCTACCTACGTGCTGGAAAGGACTCTCCACTATTAGTAGGAAAATATTTCTGTTTTTTCTGTGTAATTGACTTTTATTTGGCTTGGTTAGTTTGTTGGCTACCTATCTGCAAAATTTCTTGAGTTCCTTTTCTTAATGCATCCTTAGTGGAGGCTTTGTCTTTTTGGAAATGCTGGGTGTCTGCAAGAAAGGAAAGGGGAATAGCTATCTCCCAAGATAAAAACTCCGCTTGAAAAAAAGAATACTGTACCTGTGGTTTCTGTTTCTTTATACATTTATACTACCAGTGTTTAGAAAAGAATTTAATTATTCTAATTTTATTCCAAATGTGCTAATTAACAAATTTGATCTTACTTAAACGTTTGCCAATAAAAATGACTTTAAAAGACATAGCTACCCTTTTCTTCTCTATTTATAAGCATACCGTGACGTACTTTCTTTGCAGACATGACTCACTACCAAACCCCACTGGAGCTTTGAATAAATAGTCAGTGGTAACATAGCAACATCTGGCAGCAACACTGACCCATCAGATGGTGACCTCTCCTCTGTTCTGGATCCTCAGAGAAACGAGTCAACCTTGACATTGATTCTGTGCATGTGTATTTCCAGCTCTTACTTTTGGTGTGATGCTAGAGAACATAGCTATATAAACACAGTACAACTCTATATGGACTGCTGCGTTTTAATTCTTGCAGATCTAAAATTATGATTTATCAGCTTTAATAATTACTTGATAGAACTTTTTGGAACTTAGAAATGTACACCAAGAACCACAGGAAGACATTTCCATGTGTAGGTGCCTCCTCAGGACTGCTCTTCAGGCAGTGTGGCACAACATTGCGACATGACAGGGTCACCTGGGAGATCAAAAGCCCTCAGTTCTCCAGGTGAGCATCCACCAACCATTGTTTCAGCATACCACTCCTGGTTAAATCTGTTTCCTTTGATTAATTGTATTCCAAGAACTATACTCTCCGTCTTCTGATGATGGTGGTATAAATCAGGTTGCTTTCTGTTTTATTGAAAATAGATTCTTCTCTCTTATAATATATCCTAACCAGTTTCCCTCCTCTCCACTCCCCCAGCCCTCTGATTTATTTCCGTTCTCCCCCAGATCCACTGGGAAACCTCCTTGTTAGTATATAGAAATGCATCTTAATTTTTAAAAATTTAAGTTCCTGAACAAGTGAAGAATGATACACATCTTCCCTCATACCTCCCACGCTCTTTCTTGCCCCTCTTCCTTTCTGCTTAGTCCCCTATGTCCTACTGGTCAGCTTAACTCCTACTCTCATGTCGGGTACACACACATAATTTTATGTATCCATATAAAATATAGAAATCACAAATAAGAGAAAACATACAGTATTTATCATTATGGTACTGGTTTAATTCATTTGACATGATTATGTCCAGTTGCATGCAATTTCCTGCAAATGGCATGATTTCATTTTCTTTAGGGAAGTAAATACTGTCATTGTGTATACATACTATATTTTCCTTGTCCGTTCCCCCGTTGTTGGACACCTGCGTTGGTTTCATAAGAACTGCAGTAAATAGCACTGCAATAAACACTGATGAGCAATCATCTCTGTGGTAGTTTAGCTTGGAGTCCTTTGGATAAATACGCAAAAGTGGTACAGCTGTGTTACATAGTAAATGGACTAGCTTGCAATCCCACCAGCACTGTATAGGGTTCCACTTTGTTTTTGTTCTCATCCCTGCACCATTTAGTGTTATTTGTGTTCTCAAAAACTGACGTTCTGATTGGGGTAAGACAGGATCTTAATGTAGTTTCTTATGATGTGGTGGGGGGGCATTAACATGAGTGTGCAGGTAGGTGTGCCCATGCATGCACATGGGAAGGATCCCGTATCTTCTTCTATCATTCTGTTCTTTTGTTATTGTTATTTGCTTGATTGATTGATTGATTGATTGATTGATTGATTGATTGATTGACTGCTTGCCTGTCTGCCTGTCTGCTTGTCTGCCTGCCTGCCTGCCAGCCTGCCTGCCTGCCTGCCTGCTTGCATGCATGAAACATTGTCTTTCACTGAACTGGCAGCTTAAGCTTAGAGGTCTTCTTGTGTCCACACTCTGTCCAATGCTGGGTCATAGGCACATACTGCCTGGCTTTTTATATTGGTGTTTGGAGTTCAAACTCAGATATTCATTTTGGCAAAGCAAACACTTTTGCCCACTGAGTCCTTTCCTGAGCCCCTCAATGTAATTTTTGCCACCCAATGTTTCTGATGAGAAGTGATGTTGTGAATATTTTAACTTTTTATTGTTCATTTGTATTTCTGATTTTGAGAATTCTCAGTTTATCTTATTAGCCCATTTTATTTCTCCCATTCTGTAGACCATCTGTCTTAGACAGTTCTCCATTGCTGTGAAGAGACACTAATGACCATGGCAACTCTTACAGAGAAAAACATTTAACTGGGGCTGGCTTGCAGTTCAGAGATTTAATTTGTGAATGTCATGGTAGGGAGCATGGCAGCATGCAGGCAGACATGGTGTTGGAGAGCAGCTGAGAGTTCTACATCTGGATCCACAGGCAGCGGGCAAAGACAGACATTGAGACTGGCTTGAACATTAAAACTCCCAAGGCTCACCCCCAGTGACAAGCTTCCTCCAATAAGATCACACTTACTCTAATAAAGCTACATCTCCTAATCCCTGTCAAGTAGCACCACTGCCTAGTGATCAACCAGTCAAATATATGGACCGATGGAGGCCATTCCCACTCAAACCACACCAGCTCTTCATTCCATTAGCTGTATCTTTTTCTGTATGGAAGGTTTTTAACAACATTCAGTTCCATTTGCCAGCCACTGTCCTGACTTCCTGAGCAACAAGAGTCTACTAAGAAAGCATTTATGGAAACCTATACCTTGGAATGGTTTCCATACTTTCTCCTCTGATGACTTCAGAGTTTTGGGTCTTACATTAAGACCCCTGGCCCACTGGGAACAGACTTTGTGTAGGACAAGAAATAAGGATTTGTTTCCTTCTTCCACGTGTTGCTAACTACTATCACCAGAATCATTTGTTAAAGTTGTTGTCTTTACTTAAAGTTGCTTCTACCTGTTCATTAAACATGACACACACACAAAAAAAAACAGTCTACAAATCACAATACCAGAGAATTTAGACAACAATGAGGACCCTAAGAGAGACATACATAGATCTAACCTACATGGGAAGTAGAAAAATACAAGATCTCCTGAGTAAATTAGAAGCATGGGGACCTTGGGGGAGGGTCAAAGGGGAGAGGAGAGGCAGGGAGAGGAGCAGAGAAAAATGCAGAGCTCAATAAAAATCAATTTAAAAAACTCAAGTCATAGTGGTTTCTTGGGTTATATCTGGGACATATGCTCTATTACATATATTGTTCATGTTTGTTTAGTGGCATGCCATATTGTTTCTGATATAAGAGTGTATTATAACTTGAAATCAGATGTGAGGATACTTTGAGCATTATTCTTTTTCCTCAGAATTGCTTTGACTATATAGGGTCTTTTGTGATTCTCAGTGAATTTTAAGTTTTTTTCTATTTCTGTGAAGTATGCATTTGGAATTTTGATTGGGATAGGGCTGAATCTGTGACTGGCTTTTGGTATAATAACCAGTTTCACAATATTGTCGTCAGACTAATGACCAATAAGAGGTCTTTCTGTTTTCTTTGTCTTCTGTAATTTACTTCTTCAGACTTTTTGAGTTTTCATGTATGTGTCTTTCACATTCTCACTTGGGTTCATTCCAAGATACTATTTGTAGGTTATTGGAAGGGGATTGTTTTCCTAATTTCTTCTCAGTATGTTCATCATTAGGGTAGAAAGGCTATTGATATGTGATAACTTTCGCTACCATTTTAGTGAAGCTATTTATCATCCGCAAGTGCCTTCTTGTGAAGTATTTAGTATCTGTTAGGTATACATTCATATCTTGTGCAAATAAGGATGCTTTGACATCTTCCTTTTCTGTTTGTGTCCTTTTATTTTCCTCTTTATTGTTTTACCCAAGATTTTCAAGCATTATGTGAAATAGAAGTGGACAAAGATGGACTGGAGAGATGACTCAGCTATTAAGGACAAGTGCAGCTCTTGCAGAGGACCCGTATTTGACTCTCAGCACCTGCATGGTGGCCCACAGCCCTCCATAACGGCTGTTTCAATATCATTGCTTATTTTATATCTATTTAATTGTTTATTTCATAGGAAGTATGATGAATAATTTTATACCGGCTAGACACAAGATAGAATTATCTTAAAGGAAGAAACTTCTATTGAGAAAATGATTCCATAAAATGTGGCTGCAGGACATTTTCTTAATTGATGGGGAGGACACTATTGTGGGTGGTGCAATCCTAGGGTTGGTATTTCTGTGTTCTATGAGAAAGTAAGCTGAGCAAGCCATGGAAAGAAAGCTGCTAGTAAGCCACACCCCTCCATGGTCTCTATATAAGCTCCTGCCTCCAGGTTCCTTCCCTGTTTGAGTTCCTGTCCTGAAGTCTTCGATGAGGAACAGTGTTATGGAAGTGTGAGCCAAATAAATAAACATTTTCCTCTCCAAACTGCTTTTGGTCATAGCATTTCATCACAGCAATAGAAACCCTAACTGACACAGTAGGTCGCATGGAGCTAGAAATTCATCCATTTCTTTTAGGGTTTCCAATTTAGTAGAATATAGGCTTTTATGGTGTAGGCAGAGACAGCCTTTTCATTTCCCAACTTCTCAGACCTGAGTGATCACACAGAAACTGTATTAATACAATACTGTCAGCCAATAGCTTAGGCATCTTTAAGCTCATATCTTAAATTAACCCATTTTTATTCATCTGTGTACCATCATGAGGCTGTGGTCTACCAGTAAGGTTCCAGTAAGGTTCTGGCATCTGTCTCCTTTGGCAGCTATATGGTGTCTTCTTGATTCTGCCTACTCTCTCACTATATCTCTGTTTGGATTTCCCACCTGGCTTTGCTCTGCTAAGTCACTGGCCAAAACAACTTCTTTATTAATCAATGATTATGGGAAAAAAGCATATTCACAGCATAGAAAGAGGAGTCCCACATCATTAAAATATATCCTAATGGTTCCCTAAGCTAAACTGGTTTCTGTTGCAATGTGCCTCTTTTGTTTCTAATTTTATTAATCTGGATCTTCTCTCCCTCTTTTGATTAATTTGGCTCAGGGTTTGTGGATCTTGCTTATGCTTATGAAGAATTAACTTTTGTTTTATTAATTATTTTCTTTATTCCTATTTTATTAATTTCTGCCAAACTCTTAATTGCTTCTTTCCATCTACCAGTTTTTCATTAGTGTTGAGCTAATCTTTGACTTTCTATCTGCTAGTATTTGCTTTATAAATTGAAGAATCTCATATATAGTCTGCATATGTTTGTGTTTAGAATTATAATGTACTTTTGATTATAGGTTTTTCTTGTTTTTCAAACCAATCTGATATTATGAGTCTTTTGGTTGAAATATTGTGACTTTTCATATTCAGAGTTATGGCTGAAACTTGTATTAACTCATTTTGTACATGTGTTTGGTGTTTTGCTATCTGTCATTTATTTAACTACTGATCTATTATTGTTTTTAATAGCCTTTCAGATTCCTTGCAGTGTTTTCTAGCTTAGTGCTCATGAATTTTTTAGTCTGTTTCTAACACATTAAGTTTTTCCTTCTTCAGTTTTGACAGGTAGTTTTTCTGAGTATAGTAGTCTCAGGTAGTAATTGTTGTTTTTCAGAGTTTGAATTATGTGTAAAAGTATCTGCTGTTCTTCTGATAGGCCTGCCTTTATAAAAGACTTGCTCTTTTCTCTTGCAGCTTTTGATATTCTTTCTTTGTTCTGTAGAGTTCATGCTTTAACTATGATATGACATAGTGAGTTTCTTGTATTGTCTCTCTACTTAGTGTTCTAAATGCCTCTTATACTTTCATAGGCACCTCTTCCCCTAGAAATGGGAAGATGTTTTCTATGCTTTTAGCATGTTATTATTCTCTTTCTATGACAATTATATATTTGTTCTTTTCAGGGTAATCCATAGTTTTAATGTATTCTATTCATCTATTGTGATATCATTTTCACTGACTAAGTGTTCCAAGTTTTCTACCTCATCTTTACTCTGATAGTCAGTGCTTTCTGTATTCCACTCTGTTGGTGAGACTTTTTACAGAGCTTTGTCTTTTTCTTATTGAATTTTTAATTTCCCTTATTTCTAGACATTTTCTTATATTTTTATTTATTTATTGAATTCCATTTCCATATCCTATGCTGATATCTTTTTCTATCAGCTGCTTTTATTCTTCTACAGCTCATGAAGTTTGTGTCTCTAATGTCTTTGAACACATTCAGTGTAGTGTGGTGACACCAGCTCTGAGTTTCCCAATGGTAGGGTCATGGGATACAGAGGCATTGAGATCACAGGTGTCTTTCTGAAACTCCATCTTGCTGTTTGTTGCCCCCTTTAAATGTAATGTGCCAGTGTGGAACGCCAATCTCCCAGCACCATAAAAAGAAGGTTTTCCCGGGGTCTCTGTTTGCCAGTGTTGCTACTGCACTGAGTCTTCTCCTTTTTCCTGTCTTCGAAAACATGCATTATTAAACTTAGAGTGAAGATTTTTCTGAGCCTCTCCAGACCACAGAGTCTGCTGTTGGCATTTCCTGGGAATAAGGGTAATGTCCCCTAATTCACTTAGCTATTTAACCTAGAAGTACTTGTTTCTCTAATATCTTCTCATAGCTACTATCTAACTTTGCTCAGTTTATTTCTTGAAGATTCTGAAAGATCATATTTAAATGTCAGCCACCATCTTCTAAGGAGGTAGTTATTATTTCTTCGGGGTACCATTTATTATGCTAAGGCAAAACAACTAAACTAAATGTACTACTTGGTTTTTCTCTTGTGATAAAATATCATGATCAATGTAACTTATAGATGAAATAATTGTTTTTGGCTTATGATTTCAGAGGGTTTGAGTCCATAACAGGGCAGGGGCAGCAGGCAACAGGAGAAGGAAGCTAGGAGCTCACATTTTAAACCATAAGAATGAAACAGAGACAAAAACTGGAAATAGCAATGCTTAAACTTTCAAAGCCCACCTCCAGTGACAAACTTCTTCCAATAACACCGTACCTCCTAACCTTCCTCAAACAACTCCACCAGTGGGGACCAAGTGTTCAAACACATGAGCCTATGGTGACATCCTTATTCAAACCACAAAACTGATGTAGAAGGGTCATATGTCTATGTGTTACTTTCATTGGTTAATAAAGAAACTGCCTTGGCCCCTTTTGAT
>LOEQ01006612.1:20647-33824 GCA_001685075.1 Bramus lutescens | reverse complement strand
AGGAGGGGAGGAGGTGGAAATTTTTAATAATAATAAAGAAAATGAAAAAAAAAGCTTCCTCTCTGAGTAAAAGAGGGTGCCTGCCATTCAAGCTTCCAAGGGAGGTAATCAAGCAACAGTCCTACCCATAGATGATACCTATGAACTACAACAAGGACCAGCATGGCACACTAACACAAAGGGCACAGTAGTGGCACACACACCTCAGCAATTCCTTACTTGAACTTAAGGCCTACTCAACAAAAAAATCAGGCCTGGTACTGGAAACTGAGTGTACTACCCAGGGCTAGTGAAGTCATGGATCTTGGCAGGAACCCTACAACTTTCACTTTAACAAACCAGCATAATTCCTAACCATAGTCTAAATATTTGTCCTTATACGTGCAGATGAATATAGTTCTTGCTCCTCATCAAAGAAATTCCTCTTTGCAACAGGGAAAGATTATTACACAGTGCCATAACCAATCAAAATGAAGGATTGTGGTGCCAAGCCCCTGCTGTTACATCTACAACACATCTTCACCAAAGGTCAGAGATTGTTGCAGAAGAGGGGACAGAAAGATTTTAAGAGCCAGAGGAATGGGGAGTTCACTGTGGCACTGTGTTCTCTTAAAATGTCAGAGAAGCTACACCTATGAAGTCTCACCAATATGACTGCTTAAACATAAACTTAAAAAGGACAATACCAGTAGACATACTAATGTATGTGGAATGGGGAAAGGACCCAAAGGGCCTCAGCCCTACACAGAGAACTACAGTCAACTAAGAAGTGCTAAGAGAAAGTCTTTTCCATGGAAGAGCAAAGCAATCAGCTGTCCAATACCAAATGATGAACCCTGAAAACACACACACATATATGTGCATGTATGCATATATACATATATGTATAAATACAAGTAATGGTATATGAACTGAGAAAGTAGTGTTTATAGATTTAGGAATAATATTGCATGTATAATGTTAATGTAATCATATTACAATCACAAAACAAGTTTTTAATATTTTTTAGTTTCCGTATTTTTGTTTTATATGCACAAGTATTTACCTGCTTTTCTACACTACACATGCCCCTGTTGCCCTCAAAGCCCAAATGATGACATCAGATCCTCTAGATCTTCAGTTACAGATGATGTAAGCCACCATGTGAATGCTGGGAACTGAGTCACAGTCTGCAAGAGTAGCAAGTGTTCTGAACCTCTGAGCCATCTCTCCAGTCCCTTCATGTCTTTTCTGCATAGACAACAGTCCATATTTATTATGGAGCACACTAAAATAAATAATTCTTAGATATCACAAAGCACTTTCAGATACCAACCACTCCTAACAAATAAGTCTTTTAAAAGAACAAGCATGTTGTTTCTACTATACTCTATAAATTGGTTTTGACGTCTATATTCAAGAAGATAAAGCATAAATACATAAGTAATTATTGGTGACAAACATGTGTTCCTTTAGAATAAATGTCTGTCTGTGTCCTAACTCATTTTCTGCAAATATATATGTATATATATTCATTGTTAGGGTTCCCAGTTATTATAAAGATAATCAACCTCTAACAAAACAGACAATATACTTGGAAAAGTGGGTCATGGGTCCTATGGGAGAACCTATTATCATTACTTTGCTAGATGAGCACAATATTAAACTGATGAGTAGTGATTTACTTTTATGGCCAGAGATTGGTGTATCTTTCAGTCCTCACCAAGGAAGTTTCTTTTTTAGTAGATGCAAATTAACACAGACAGTCACAATTGACCAAGTTGCAGAGAATGAGACATGAAACACTTAGCATTAAATGGAGAGACAACAGTAAGAAAAAAAGAGAAAGGTAATTGTGAAAGTCAGAAATAATGGGTGACTACAGGAAAACAGTATTTTCAGGACACCACATTGAATCCCTGAATTCACCTCAGCAAAGCAGGCTCTCTGGGCCTGAATTCAAGAAAGTTCCCCTGATCCTCATGGAAAAAAAAAAGGTTTTCTCATTGAACTACAATCAGCAGAGCTTAGTGAGAATCAGGAACACACTGGTTCTTGACTCTTTCATTAGATGATGTCCCAGCCCTACAACAGCTGAAACAGACATCATTGTGTTCTACTATGATTTTGTTAGTTTACTTTCCTTATCTGGGCATTTAGGATATAATTAGAGGTCCAAAAGAGCATCTTGAAGTTTTTTATAAATAAAATGTGCACCCACAAGTTAAACCAAGTCTTCTGAGGCCTACCTTTGATGCATATTTCAGTAACAGACAAAACAAAGCTCCATGTATGACCAGATACAGAGGCAGAGAAGGTAAATTCCATCTTTTATTTTCTTTTTAACCTGATCATGAATTTGCAGTGAGAGCTTATGTCTTAGGTCTTCACTATTTGCCCACTCCTACTATACTAGAGGGTGTCCGATGCCAACAGTTAGACCACATCTAAACTCCTAACTCAGTGCCAGCGCCATTATTTTCCAAGCAATTGCCTCTTACTCTTTTCACTCCTTACATACACACACACACACACACACACACACACACACTCATAACTTCCCACCCAAGCTTTATTGAATAAGCTTTTTTTAAAATACAGAACAAAACAGCTGTTAAAAGCAAAAAGCCATGTGGGCTATTCTTCATTGCTGCTGCCATAAATGCCCAGGTACCCAGGTGTTAGTTATATTTTATGTGATTATTTATATTATGATGAAAAGAGCTTGCTATGTGGTTGGTATTAAATACAGCTTCATTTGAATTAACACAAAAATTTACACCACTTCTGAGTATATTATCACTTACTTAGTATGTCATTAGTTTTTAAATAATATTTTACTAGTTCTTTGGAAATTTCATAGGATATATTTTTATTATATTTACCTATAGCTCCTCCTGTTAACTCCCTACCTGCCCAGATTGAGTTTTCTTCTCTTTTGTTTCCGTGTTGAGTCTGGCTAATATCTCCCAACTATTTTTGAGAGAGGGGCCTGCCCTGGAATGTGGTTACCTACCAGGAGTTGTGCTTTGAACAACTCTGACTCTCCCTTTCCCAGAAGCTATCAAATCGCAATGGATCCTTAGCTACTGGTGGAATTTTGCCCGCCTCCTCACTCCATGCTGGGATTTCATTTGGCTTGAGCTTATGCAAATTCAGACATGATTATCACTGTGATTTCACATGTGCAGATGATCTGTGTGTCCAGAAAGACCATTTCAGTCAATCACTGCCTCTTCCTCTTACAGTCTTCCCATGCTTTCTTCAAGGAAGTTCTCTGAGCCTTGGGGAGGTGTGATGCAAACAGCCCCTGTAGAGCTTTAATTCTCTGTACTTTGACCAGTTGAAGATTGTTTTGGAATAATCATTTTCTAAAATATAAATATGTAATTCTCTTATTGGTTATTAAGTAGCTGATATGCGGATAGCTAGACAGGATTTTGGAGGAAGAGGAATCCTGGGAAGAAAGGCAGAGTCTCAAGAGTCAAGAGAGATGCAGAAAGAAGCAAGATGAACATGTTCTGTTGAAAGACGGTGACATCACAAGGCAGAGGGTAGATAAGAAATATTAATTAATGTAAGCATTAGCTAGTAACCAGCCTGAACTATTGGTTGATCATTTATAATTAATAATGAGTGTCTGTGTAGTTATTTGGGAGTGACTTCTGAGTACATGGAGAAACACCACCTACAGAGGGTCTCTGTGTTAGTCATTATCTACTGCAGGTAGAAGCTTCTTTGATAAGGGTTGGGAGATGCAGTGATCTATGGGTATACCAATAAGTCACTAGAAATAGTTTTAATACTGTCTATCTGGCAGGACAGTATTTGGTTCTCCCCCTGGAGTCTATGACCTGGTCTATCTGGTCACACATTCTTAGTCCCATTAATAGTGCCATAAATGGGTTCCATCTAGAGTGGTCCTTACAGCACAAAGTGGTTGGTTACTCCCATGAAATTCGTAGTACTATTGCACTATTGTAGCTTTGGGCATATCTCTCTATCTTGTTAGGCCAATCATTGTGACTGTCACAGCTGGGTGAGACTGATGATTACTTTTCTCCCTGGTAGCATGGAGCATCTAGCATTATGAAAGCTAGCCACTAGGAAGGGAGCTTCCAAGAAAGTACCTGCTTGGTTTCTCTATCTTCCATGAGTCCATTATATGGTATCTTCTTCAACAATATGGGATTTCACAGATAAATGTATGAGGCTAGAAACAACCATCTAAGTTAGATAATCCAAACAAAGAAAAGTGTAGCATCTTTTCTCTCATATGTGACTGCAGCTCTGATTTTCAAGATATGCATATGTTTGGAATACCCACAGAGGAAATTAGTAGAGAAGCACGGGAGGATTTCAAGAGAGAAGAGGCAAAACACAGTCGCCTACAGGTAAAGGAGAATAATAGAGAAAGAAGGAATAAATTGGGAATAAGAGATGGAACACAGGGTAAAGGAGGTATTATGAGAAGGGATAACTAACACTAAAGGACAACTGAAAAATCCATATGGGAACCTTCTGCCATAGAAGCTTCTTAAAATACATGCGTATAAACATATATAAAAAAGAATTTTAGCGGAGCTACTTTGCAGTGGGGACAATACCCCAATTAGACAGCACATGCAAACAAGTAAAGGCTCCAGTGCCAGAATAGGTTACTCTCTTTTGAGCTGTTGCCCCATGGGGACGAGTAGACCCCTAAGCATTACCAGCCATTGTCACTACTCTAAGTCATCCTTCAGAACTTAGTAGTAGCATCACTTTTTAATGTTTCCTCAGCACATTTTTATGTCTCTGACTGATAAAGTTGTCTTTCTTATATAGATAAGTAAGTCCGTACCCACTTTCCATAAAAATTTTCTCACACTCAGGTCTATTGAACTGAAATTATTCAAAATAGCCCATACAGTCATCCTCAGAAATCCAGCTCTTTCTACCCTGCTTGCCTGACAAACACACTATTGGTCCAGACTGTCATCACCTTAACCCCGAGTACTATCCCCTTGTATGGCCTGCCTGGCAGCCTCTCTTCTACAAATGTAACCAGGAGCCCTGCCTTTCATTTTTCCAGTGAAAGTGTTAGTGTCTAGTTTCCTGGCGTCAGAGGAATCCCTAAATCATAGTGAGCATCTCTGATATGCACAGCATCAGTCAGAAGCAAAGATGCACCTTTCCCCTTGCACATCACAGAAACCGAAGCCTCCTTTTTATGAAAGAAGTCACAGCCTGTTTCCTCTAAAACATTATCAAGGAGGACACCACAGATGAACAAGTTGAGCCTACAGATCTAAAATGGCTGCGGCATCCACACCTCAACTCTCAAGAGACATATCTGTTTATTAAAAAAAAAAGATATCATCTTTATGTCACCTTCTTCACCTGGAGTTTGCTTAATAGCATAAGGTCTTCCTGTGCCCTTTTAATTCATTAGGTAATGTTTGCATTTGGCAAGGAAAATTGCACAGTATATGCAACCTCAAGCCCATGCCATTACTCCTTCCAGGAACAGCTTCTCCCACTCTAAAGCCCTTGGAAAAATAAATAGATAGATAGATAGATAGATAGATAGATAGATAGATAGATANNNNGATAGATAGATAGATAGATAGATAGATAGATAGATAGATAGATAGATAAATTCAAGATGACAGGAAGCATCTGACCCAGCAGGCAATGATCCTTCTCACTTTCCCTAGAACTTGTAGTCTTTCCACACACCAACTTCTGTTCTGACTGAAGCATTAGGAACAAGAACTTTTGAAAGGCAACATCCTATAATAAAGGGTATTAGCTCATCTCTACCTTTGGACATCAGCCATACATAAAACATGAAAGGACACCCTGCAAACTCCCCCAAGTGGGGCAGGCAGCCTGTGCATCTCAATGTATGAGAACGAGACCAAACCACCTTCCCAGGACCACAGAGACTAAACACAGCAGAGCCAAGTGCAGAGACACAGCAAACGGATTCCTCAAACTGAAGAACACATTCTCCAATCTCCTCTCCTAGGCCCCGCCCAGACAGGGCAACAGCTGCCCTTCCCATGGGGCATTCCTCCCTTATAAAGTTCCCACTCTCCCACTGAAAAGTTCTTCATTACTTGTGTGTAAACGTTAGGTGCAGAACTTCTCTAATAACTTGCCATTGGTTATGTTTTTAAAACTCTTCACTACAGAGTCTGGAAACGTTTCTGCAGGAGTAATGAAATAAAATAGTAGAAGGTAAAATTCAAAGTGAAAATCCTAAGGACTCAGTCTTTGGAATTTTTAACTTTCTCATGCAGTTAGAAGAAAATCAGGGATTATTTAAATGGTTTGATTAAGGAGGGTCCGTATCATTCTAGCCGCCCTGATATCATCAGTGTAGGTATAACTTCAGTTACAGACTGTGACAGTTTTCCATAAACAGTGGGTATAAAGTGCAAAGAAAGCTACCTGAAGTATAAGTTCTCTCCTATCAACTGTCACGTCTTCTCAACGCTTTCCTAATCCACATACATTTCTGCAAATACCTTCTTAGGTCCAATGACATCACTACATCAATCCTATCAAACTATAACTAGTGTAAAACCCTCAGGCTTTGAGTAACAATCTTTATGGAATTACTATGGAAAATAATTGCCATGGTATTTTACTCTTTTATTCTGTAATGAAAGAACATTCTTCATGCCAAAACAGTATTTTTAAGTAAGAAAACTGTGTGTGTGCATGTATAGAATTATGCACATTATGTGTAATTTTAGGTAAACAGATAATAATAGGACTCCTTATAAGTTCTTCAGACAACCTTGTTATTAACTCTTAACTCTCCTCCTCCTTCATTACAGATCCCCTCCTCATTTTCCCATTTCTCCCTTAAAATTGCTTAATACGCTTATTCCCCTCTGTTTCTCGTGATATCATAAATATATATCATACGTTTTAGTGTTAAACCTTCTGCACCTCTGTTCACACTCATCAGGTTCTCTTACATTGGAAATGGATAACCCCTGGAGCCCTAAATGAAGGGAAATCAGAAAACCTGGCCCATGTTCCCCTTGATGTGCACAGTGTGTGCGGCTGCTGATGGAAGACCAGCTGTGGACAGGCTGCAGCGTAGGACATCACAGCTCTTTCATTCCAGCTTTCTCGGAAAATGTTTCACCAAAGAGATGGAGTTGCCTGTCTCAAAGTTGAGATGAGAGGACATAACGGGCAAAGTTAGCAAAATGTATTTCATTATAGATCTCACTCTCATATCCACGCATGCTTGTGCAGTGACATTTTATGAATACCTAGAGCTGATATAAACTCTAGCTTATTTTAGAGCTAGTTAAGAATACATATATACTGGACTGGAGAGATGGCTCAGTGGTTAACAGTTGACTGCTCCTCCAGAGGTCCTGAGTTCAATTCCCAGTCACCACATGGTGGTTCATAACCATCTATATAATGGGATCTGATGCCCTCTTCTGGCATGCAGGCATGCATGCAGATAGAGCACTCCTACACATGAAACAAATTAAGAAAAAGAATACATAGTGATATTTGTTTTAGATTTTAACTCAATGATTTCTCCCCTTTATTTTGAACACTTTCTGGGCTTGGTGCTCCTGCTGTAGTTTGGGTTAGACCACAGATGTGGAAATTTTTGTAACAAAAATCTAAGACTGCTTTATTATAAAATTAATCAATGCCACGATGTTAGAAATAAATAATAGGTTTCCCAAACTTCGAGTAAATGAGCAGAATATAAATATCTTTTATGTGGAATATCATTGCCCACGGAGAAGATGATATTAAACAAAACCACTGTGAAGATAAGGAAACGGGTGTCCGGGAGAGGAACATGTGTTTTCTTTAAATATTTTCTAGCTCCTGCATCGACCAGGATAATACGGTGAGTTTCTAGAAGGAAGAAGTTGTGGCAGGAATGGTTTCCTCTTCACCAAAAGAGTAGAAACCAGAAACCATTTCCCTCCTACCAAAACACAGGGGTGGGTGTGATTAGCAGCCCAGGTGGGGCTAATTAAGTCAGCCACCAGGGCCTGAGCACAGCCTGTGGTTAATAGCTTCCCTGTTGGGTGGGAACAGGAAGTATGAGCTAAACTTGTATCACTCCTTTAAGCAGAATTTGCTTGCCCTTGGTTCCTGCTCGCTCACTACAGCTGAGAGTCCTTGAATGTGGCTTGCTGACTACGGCAATAACTCTTGTCAACTGACTCCAAGGATACTTCCTTGGAAACAAGCCAGCTGTCAGCTTACAGTGCATGCCCTGAATCAAATAAGGCAGGGATGAAACCACCTTCTCCCAGCTACTGCCCTGGACCAAATGAGGCAGGAACGAGTCACCATCTCCCAGCTACTGAATTTTAAATGTTATTTGTCCCAACAGCTTTGTTGACCATAAATTAATACACAACAAAATGGAAAGTGGGAACCAGTGAGAAAAGACAAACATTAAAAGAAAAAAAAACTAAAGAAATCAAATATTTTAAGGCATTATTACTTAGGAAGTGAACTAACAAATAGGAGGTAAAAATTATTCAGTCTCTTTGATGGATTCATTCAAGACCACTTAACTAGGAGTTGAGTGAGGGTATGGGGTCACCTAAAACATTCTGCTTGAAAATACCATAAAGATGCCCGGTACTTTGTATGCTAATTTAAAATACACTTAAAATATAACAAAGGTGTAGTGATATTTTATTTGTGCTTTAAAAAATAAAGCTTGCCTAAAGATCAGAGTGTAGAGCTAAGCCACAAGAGGCCAGGGAGTGATGGCACACACCTTTAACCCCAGGACTCAAGGCCACCCTGGGCTACACAATATTGAATTTGTCTAAAAAGAGGAAGAAAGCTCACACCTTTAATCCCAGCACCAGAGAAGAAAATAAGGCAGGAGTTCAGTGCAGTCTGAGGTTTGGTGGAGAGCAGGGCAGTCTGAGGTTCCGTGAACTGTCCCTTCCATCTGAGCTTTGGTAGAGTTGAGAACTCTCTAGAGGCTTAACTGCCTTGCTTTTCTGATCTTTAGCTTTGACCCCAGTATCTGTCTCTGGGTTTTATTATTCATGCTACATAAAGGCACAGTAAATAAAATGCTATTTTTCACTGTATAGTTTTAGGTAAGAACTCCAGAGAAATGAAAATGAAAAGATAGAGTCTGCCTCCTTACTACATTGCTTTGAAGGTGTTGAGAATGGCAGCTAATGGGAGCAGGTGGAATGGGCTTCCTCTCCACCTTTATCTTTCCTTCGCCTCCCGTCCTCACAGAAATAAAACAGCTCATCTATCTTACTTGGAAGAGGGGGAAGGGAAAGCACAGATTTCTTGGAGATGATGCCATTAGGATTTTATTTCCCATCTTGATAAAAAAAAAAGTAATTTAAGTATTTGTCTTGCAACAAATGAAGCTACAATTTGTGTTTGACAGCATGACTAATCTTGTGAATTTTTGAAGTTTAGATGATATATCTGACTTCTTAGAAATGAAATATTCTCTTCTGGGATGTTGTTGACAGTATATTTACATTTTTCATGAATTTCTAAAACGTTTTATAGATAACGACTTCCAAAGCAGATGTGTATGCCCATGCGAAGGACTATTATAAATGAGTGGTTAATGATTTTTGCAAGATTAAAAATGAATATATGAAGAGCAAATTATAGTTTAGAGAAATGCCCTATGTCTTCATTTAATTAAATAACCTTCCTTGGGGTGTGCCATTTGTGACTATTTATCCTGCTATCCCATCCCAGGGAAAAATTACTGCTTCTGACACTGATAAGGGATGGAAAGGCTGAGATGCATAGTAGGTGATTGAAAGTGAAAAAGTAAAAGGAAACCAAGCATTGAATATGTAGTTTTTGGGAGATATGCACCTACTGTACTGCTTCAGAAACTAATGTAATAGACAAGCACCAACAGCATCAGGCACAATGAAAAATGCTGTAAAGACTAAATCTCTTTATCTAAAACCAGAAGTAAAAGCACATGTGTGAAGTAAAAAACACTATATGTAGTTATATATGTATATATATATATTATATATACACACGTACACTTGTGTTTGCACACATGCACACACATACAAATGTGAACATACTCTAGATGAAAGTGAGTGTGTAAGTAGATCTATGGATAGGAACTATTTATTTCCAAATAAGGTAACTATATTTAAAAAAAACTAAAAGAAACAAATTGTGTAGAAAATTACTAAGGGATTTCTTTGGCAATGTTGGGAAGTACCAAGTGGTCAAACTGGTGAGATGGTGATACATAGAAATCAAAACTGAAGCCCTACCTCTATACGTTATACATGACATTGCTCAATAACAAGCAATAAACTATGTTCCAAGGGAGGGTCTGGGTGAATGGCTCAGTGGTTAAATGCTTTCTGTACAAAACACGAGAACCTGAGTTTGGATCCCATGAACCCACATAAAAATCTACACTTGCTGGCACATATTATAACACCAGTGCTGGGCATAGGAGATGGGCAGACCCCCAAAGCTCACTGGCCACCTAGTATCATCAAATCAGTGACTTTCAGGTTCTTTGAAAAGATACTATCTCAAAAGCTAGCATGGAAGACCAGTGAGATCTTGGCACAGCAGGTAAAAGTGCTGGCTTCACAAGCTTGATGGCCTAAATTCAATCTCCCGAGTCCACAGTGAATAGAGAGAGCTGGCTCTAACCTCTGCACAAAAATCACAATATGTATACACATGAAAAATAAATAAGTAAGTAAAAAGACAAGTAAATAAAGTTTTTGAAAAACAGTAAGTTGGAGAACAATAAATAACATAATATGCCTTACATAAGTTTCAGCCTCCACACAAACATGCTTGCACACACCTACACATTTACATGCACATACAAAGCTCTACATACATACATACATACATACATACATACATACATACATACATACATACATACATACATACATACATACCATACATAAAATAAAGAGGAAAAGGGGGGAAGTAATACTCCCAAGGAAGTAAAGTAGTAAAAAAATAATACTTGGGATTGGGGTACAGGGTAATAGCAGTATGCTTTCCCAGCATGCACTTCCCTAGGTTCAATCAATAGTACTACAAAATAAAAAGAAAAAATGATTCATGTAGGATTCTTTCCAACTACCAGTAAAGCCCTGCAATGTCTGAATCAGAGGTGTTGAGACACAATATAAAGACTGGGCTGAAAACCAGAATGCCTACAGAAAGTGATGCTGTGGACATGGAAAGAAAGGGAACACTCATGAATTATTCCAGAAGAAAGTCCAGAAGGATTTGATATATAATAATGTTCCTGTGCCAAAGAAGAATAAATAATAAAAATAGCTCTCTTGTTATGACACAGAAAGTGTATTTTCATTGCTATAGCATCAGAAACAAACAGACATTGATTCTTCTCTTGATCGTTCTAAAGAAAAATTGAAACATGCATGGTCATAAATAATTTTCCACCATTATTTTCTTTTTCTCCGGCAAGATAAAATATAGCCGTAACATTTCTGCTATGTAGGCAACTCACTTCATCTTTTCACACAACGTATTTGAGAAGTGATATACAGTTAGCAAGATCCTACATATTCAAAATTAACTCATTCTTCCTCGTCATTTCCATTTCTCAAAATTCCAAAGCATAGTAAGTTCTAGTTAGTAGAAATCACTTGCTGCTTCCTGAATGCTTGTTCATACTCTATGCTTAGCAAATAGTTGTAGATGATGGACTTTCCAAATAATCTTCCCTCTTGTTCACCTAGAAAATGCGTCATCATTTTAAAACCAGAATAGTTATTCTTCCTTTGTGATATATGCCATGACATCTCACCCATTCTTCAACAAGCTTTATTGGTACGACCAAGAAACCTAAAGAATTACCAGTAAACAAAATTAAATTTCTGTCTTTTAGAGGAATAGAATATATCCTGTATTAAAGTCAGAACTGTGTGAGGTAGAGTAGACCAAGAATGAAAAGGAAAAGCTTTCCAAGTCTTTATGAAAGGCAATAGACATTTTCTGTAAACCTTGCACATTTTAAAATAATCGTCCGTGTGCTGTCAGTTTGGGTGGGCTGATAGATGCCAGATGCCAAGGCAGAATGAAAGAAATGTATTGTTGGTGAAGAAATGTATTATAGGTAAAGTTTGTGAGACATAAAAAAAGAAAAAAGGAGCATTTGAAGGCAAAGGAAGCCTCTACACCATGGCACAGGTCCATTGTGTTGAGCAGACAAAGAAAAGGATGAAAGACTGGAGGAGGGACTGGAAGACTGGACAGCAGAACAGTACCAAGGAAGTCTTTGCCAGGCAAATGGGAAGCCAGCACAAAGATTATTGCTACCGGACTATAATGCTCACATAGACTCCAGGAGCAGTCCTACTTTGGTAAAAAAAATTATCAAGCCTGGTATTCTCCACAGTGCTCAGTAATTGGTCAAGAGCTATTCAGGGTGATCTTGAGAGCAGTTAAGGAACTACAAGGAACAGGAAGTTGTCTCTTGAAGGGGACATTTAGAATGCACCTTAGTGACTACTCCAAACTGTTTCCTGTGATGACCTCCTCCAAGTACAGACCAAAGAATACAATATTTGTATTACTAGAACTTTCTACCATGTCCAAAATTCAGTAAGTATATCCCAAAGTGTAATAAGATGACAGTAAGTTTGAGGATTAAGTTAGACATTATGGATGCAACATGCATAAAATGTATTATTGATTTTATTATATAACTCTTGTGAAAATACTATTAGACAACAAAACCTGAGTAACAAAGGAAACAAAACAAACAGATATTGCTACTGGACTAAAATGCTCTCATAGACTCATCCTTACAACAATTGGAAAAGCCTGCCAAGTTCCAGTTTCCCCAAGACATTTTGGTAATAGAGTCTTATTAATCTCCACAGAAATAATCTTGAGGATATATTTAGCTCAGGCTAGAACATCTTTGGAGGTTGTAAATTACCTTAGCTTGATGGTCTTATCATTAAGTTCTGGCAGGTAACCAAAAGCAACGTCAACAGTCGTACTGTTTGGGGGTATTCCATGGGACCTCCTAGACCAACAGTTCATAAATAAGCTACCCTACACCTGATAATGGGTTTTTTCTTTGATAACCTATCCTCCATCCCAAATATAGGTTAACATTATTTAAACTTCATATATATATATATACATATTCATATATATATATGAGTGAATA
>LOEQ01006612.1:0-20623 GCA_001685075.1 Bramus lutescens | reverse complement strand
GATAGATAGATAGATAGATAGATAGATAGATAGATAGATAGATAGACTGACTTTTATACAAAGGGAGCTTCAAAAATAGCAAATTATAGTTTTCTCAAACATCTTTACTGTTAACTATCCCCCCTGGTCCTTTCCCTTGTCTGCTCTTCCATTAACATGAATAGACCTGTCTTAGGGTTTGGATTGCTATGACAAAGTACCATGACCAAAGCAAATTACCAAAGAAAGCATTTAATTGAACTTACAGTTTCAGAGGGCTAGAGTCCATGGTGGTGTAGAAAAGGCATGTGGCAGGAACACTCAGCTGCTCCTGGTTGCATCTTGATGTTCACATTTTGACCTATACGAGCAGAAGTCAGAGAAGACACAATGGGAACTTCGTGAGTCCTTTGAAACCTCAAAGCCTGCCCGCAGTGACACACCTCCTCCAACAAGACTGTATCTCCTAATCCTTCCCAAACAGTTCCACATGTTTGGAACAAGTTTCCAAACATATGCACCTGTTGGAGACATTCTTACACAGATCATAAGACCTAAATAAACATTATCTCAAAAAGAGGCACACAAGAGGTCAGTAGGCCCATTTTCCAAAAATTTTAGTGTAATAAGTGACCAAGGAAAAGCAAATCAAAACCACACAGGCTAGCACTTCACCTCAGTAAGACTGGCTATTATAATATAGATTAAAGATAATAGATATTGAGAAAAGTGAGCCTTCATACACTTTTGATGATAATATAAATGAGTACATAAAGATAACTGTACAAAAGTTCCTACAAAAAGTCAAAAGAAAAAAGAACTACACTATAATTCTTTAATTCCACTGTCGGCCACAGATCCAAAGGAAACAAAGTCAGCTCATTAAAGATACATCAGTACTTATATACTGCATCACCGTTCACAGTAGCCAAGAGATGAACACTGCATAAATGGAAAAGAAAACTGCAGTATATTACGTAATAGAATAGTACACAATACACAACCCCAGAAGGGGTGAAATCCTATTGTGTGAAAGGAAAAGAACAGGAGATCACTGTGCCATATAAAATAAGCCAAATGAAACAGACAAGCATCCCATGATTCATTCATCCATAGGCAGAATATAAAATTTGATGTCACTGAAATTGAGAGAGAAGAATGAAACACCCAGGAGAGTAGGAACAGTAATGTGGGGAGGCTGACCAAGGGGTACAGAACCAGACGTAGGAATGAGAAGTTCAAAAACAGTGACTTCAAGCTATGTATGTTTCAAAAACGCAAGAAATTATTATAAATGTTTCTGTCATCAACAGATGATAGAACCTTGATGGGATAAATGTTTGCCTTGAGTTTAAAGTTGAACAATGTATCCTTGTAGCAAAACCACATGTGGTGCCCCAATAGTATGAACAATTTTATATTTTTATTCTTTGACTTAAAATAACTCACTTTAAACTAACAAGTGTAAAAGTAGAAAAGGCCCTACCCTGTCCTGTCCTGGGTATGGTAAGGAGACTTCAAAAAAATTCTGAGAAATGATTTATTTGTATTAGTTCATTCGGAAAAGGATTTTAGCAATTTATTAAAATATTATAATCAAATAGTGCAGAACTTTGATTTTTTTAAAGATAATCCCTCTATTATTCCATGAAGAATGAAGATTAACCACTGAAAATAAGATTTCAAGTATTCAGCCCACAATAGGGAGCCTAAGTGAGACAAAGGAAACCTCTGGGAGCTACGCCCAGAAACAGCCATGGAAACATACCTCATATTTCACTGTCCCTACACAATAGTGCCTTCTGTGCCTTTCCTGTTTTAGAAACAAGTGACGAGAATGCATGATGCCATGTTTATCTCTGTTTTCCAGGTATGTGAGATTGATTCACACTAAAGAAGTCAAATAAAAAAGCTAATACCCAGTAACCAGAGAAACGTGAATGAGGTGGGGTGAGGAGAGGTGGTACCAGAAATACAAAATCCTTTCAAGAAATATCAGGAGGAGTTGGTATAAGCTGTTGGCTTAATAGCCATGAGAATTGAGTGAGAAGCAGAAGATGAGCAGTTTAGAAATGCTGCTAATATTAGGATGACTATACTTTTGACAGGAGTAGGGATGACAAGGACTATTAATTGCCATATTGTGATCTGTGAGAAAAACCAGAGCAGAAAGATATAAGATAAGAGACTTTTGGATTTGACCTACAAGTCTGGCTTATAAACAATGAGAGAGGTAGGTACAAATTTCTGGGAACCAAGTTCGCGAAGACTTTTTTCTCTCCTAATGTAGTGTCCAACGTATATGTGCAGGCAAATGGCATGGTCATTAAAATGGGAATAAGAATATAAAATAAGAAAAAGGGAGTTAAGCAAGTGTACAAGAGTGACAGAAGGAGGAAGGACTCTGAGGAAATTAAGCACCAGAACCTATCAGCAGGCAACAGGACAGTGTAGCATCATCAAGAACTAAATGAAGCAAGTGCAGCGATCCAAACATCAAACGCTAAACAAAATAAAAGGAGAAATACTCGAGAAAGGGACAATGGTGATTCGTTAAGAGATCAAACTGAACCCCTGCAGAAAGCATTTTTATTGGTTTTAGAAAACAAAAAGGGGAAAGTTTTTTTTTAAAATCGGACCATTGACTTGAGAATCTTGGAGAAGAAGTTCAGTGAGCTGAAAGAGTGACGCACAGCTATGGAGAAACGCAGGTGTCCTGAGGGAGAGAAAGGGCGGGAAGAATAGAACTGAGAAGAAATGGAATAATTGCTGAAGAGAGGCATAAAGAGATCGGAAAGAATTCAACTGCCAAGCATAGGATTAGTCCTGCAGTCGGGAGGCACAGCTCACTTCTGAAAAGGAACAAAAAGATGACTCATTTAAAAGAAATCCTGAGATATTTTAAGAAAGGAGGTAACTTCAAACTTCGTCCAAATTATCCCTAGTGTCTGTATGAATGGCATTTTTGGTGAATCAGCTATGTCGAGAATAAATTATACACAGCAATCTCACGCTTCACTTGAATTCTTCATTTCGTTGGTTTTGCTTGAGTTCAGCTTTGCGTCTGGTGCTCTGTGCCTTCGCTCTGTTTGTATTGGACTGAGAAATACAATATACTTAAGCTTTAAACTGAAAGGCCGGAGTCACACTGATGAAGGGCCACAGTTAAAAGATTGAGGGGATTACCAAGGGCCGTTCACAAAGCCCTGGGAGCAGAGGTCTTGTTTTGAGCAAAATAAACAATCCAGGACAGAGGGGAACTTTATGGTCATTGTCTCACTGCAGACCTGACCTGTGTTTTTGGAAATGCAAGACAAAGAAATCTCCCAGATGGCGCTGGATGGCACAGACAATGAGAAAAGTGAAGTAGGCTGGTAAGGAGGAAGGTGGACACAATAAACAGGATTGTTCCACACCAGGCCTGCTTTGCTCAGGACCAGATATCATTTCCATGTGCTCGAAACTAGAAAGCTAAAGCTGTTTCACAGACCCCATGCAGCTACTGCATTAGCTGTGGCTGCCAATCAGATACTCGTGCATGGAACTTGAATAGAGGATGGAATTAAATGGAGAGAGAGGAGCATTTGAGAGATAATTAACTGGTACTGATGAGAAGACATCATGTAGCTCTCCCAACAAAGGAAAGATGATAAAATATGTTTCTGGAGCCAACAGGTCTCCCCTGGACTAAACTGCAGAACACTAGACGCTGACACCGGGATGGCTGTGTCCTTGGCAGGACAATTCTGGCTTGTGATTTGGGGCTCGTTCCTAGAGACACAGTGTAAAGTCTCCTCCTCCAGCTGTTCCAGGATCTAACAAGCACTAAAATCCCTACATCCTATCCCTATCCAAAGGTAGCTTCTAGCTACTGAAACCAAACTGAGTAATACAGGAAGACAGATCAACAAACTAGAGTCCTGGGCCCAAAATGACAGCCTGATTTTTGTGGCATGAGAGCTAAGAATGGTTTTCAAGTAGTCATATTTTAAATGATTCTATAAATTAGGATGGCCAACATTTTTTATAAATATATGATGTTAAGTTAAAAGTAAACTTTAGACCAACAACAAATAATTCCTAACTACAAGTATATTCCAAATAGTATATGGAAAGGGTGTGTGTCCATGTATCAGTGTGTTTCTGTCTATGTGTGTATATGTCTGTCTGTCTGCTGTCTATATCTGTGTATCTATGTGTCTGAATCTGTGTGTATGTATACATACACTATATATATACATATATATGCAAAACTTTATTGGCCAACCATAATGCAAATACACCTTTAATAAGCTCAACTGTTCATCTGGGTCTGAAAAGACTAAAATTTTTACTATCTGACCCTTTCAGAGAAAGGATTGTTAAGCCCCACACCCACAGTACACAACTTCCCTGCAACACTGTAATCCTAAGGCCATTGAATCCATATTCCCTCAACTCAAGCAGTAATTAGTGAACATATCCCATGTGGGATTCCCTGGGGAGAATGCAGGCCATGTGATCCTGGTGCTTTCTTGGAGACTGGAGAACTGAGATGGCCAGATAAGCTGAAGGAGAAACCTTGATAAAGGGAGCTTAACTTCACCCAGAGAGCTGGACAGGTACAGCCTCAGAAACAGAACTGAGTAACAGAAACCATACGTCAAAGGAAAGGGGAAGAGGCCCACCCCATCAGGAGGTGGTGGGGTTCAATTCTGAGGAAGCCAGAAGCAAAGATATCAAGGGGTTATATTATCATCCTCAGTCCTAAGCCCATCCTTCTTTATCTGCCGTGGGTCACTGCAAACCAGAGTTCGGTTTAAGGCTCCTCAGGCAAGGGATTTTCTTGTCTGGGTTTAGATCTTGAGTAGTTCTCATGACTCAGTGCTTCATTAGGACATCTGAATCTAAATTGCAGTGCTTGCCTGTCATCTTGACTCGGAGAGTCATCATCATTCAGAAGATTCATCCGTAGAGGTTTGCTCCCGCCTAGCAGGGTCCCTTCTCTACACGCATATCAAGCCCAGACTTCTGTAACAAACTTGGCTGTGAGGATCTTCATTGAGTTAAAGGAGCTACAACTGAGCTAGGAGGAGAGCCATCCGCCCTTATCAGCTCCTCTCCCGTCAGTCTCCAGCCAGTTTCTGTCAATGTCTGGGTATGGTGTGGTACTTCTGCTGGTCCTTTATTTTGGTATTTGGGACTTCTTGAACAGGCAACTTTGGGGACTCACTACCATCCTGGCCAAAACTTTCTTAGAACTAACCCATGACAGGAGAATTTTCTGCACTCCCTCCTTTTGCGCAGGTATCAAAACTGAGACTCTTGTCTTCAACTTTTCTCCCTCTTGTGCTCCTAACATCTATCTCCCAAGTGTCTGCAATCGCTTCAACACTAAATCCTGTCTTGATAGATGCTTCTCCAAAGCAATAAAAAATAGGAGTAGATGGTGCGGTCCAGGCAAGGGATGACCCCAACCTGAAGGAGGATGCTGGCAGTAGACACGAACAACAGATGGGTCACCAAGGTATTAATGTATCTCATACCATATATTACAAGAAAACAGAAATTTTAAGTCATTTCAAATGGCATTGAAGCAAAACCTCTGGATATGACTTTGAATATAGCTATTTTATGCAGGAAAGGTCATTTTGAGATTCTGGAGTCCATGCTTCTGCAGTATTTAAATCATGAGCACAATGCTGTAGAGAAAAGTTGCATAGCGATATGAAGCAACCATATATCTGAACACATTAATTTTCCTGTCCTTCACTATTCAACATGTGTTCTCTCTTCTTGACAGATCTCCTCTTCCATTTAGACAATTTTAAACAATTCCACAGGGCTCCTCTCCCTCGCAGCACCACTTAGGATGACTGTTCATCCTTTTCGGGGTCGTTTAGTTTGTAGAACACCACACACTCACAGCTCTCCTACTGCATTGCCCATGCTTGCCTGGGTCTGTTCTCTGCTTGACCTGAAAATGTGGAGTGGCCCTGATCTGCCCTCCATCTTTTCCTTTTACGCGTGTTCTACTTCCCTGATTATCTCACCCAACCCTGGAACTTTGAACTCTATTTAATATGCCTGTAACTCCCAGATTTTACGTGAAACCCTGATTTTCCCCAGCATTCCTCGCTTGCTGTCCAATTGCTCCCTCAGTAAACCCTTCTTAATGTCTAACAGGCATTTCCAACTTAAAAATAGCCAACATGAATTTTTGATTTCCCACCACCATCTCTCCTGCTTGCCCCCACAATCCCTCAGTCTCCCTCATCCAGGATCAAGCAATCCCCACTAAGCCAGTATCTTCCTATCCAATGCTGTTTTCCTCGCTACACTCATGATCCAGCAAACATGGAAATGTCATGACATACCTTGTCAGGCTTGGCCTCTCACATCACTTGCTATTCCTTTTAGCATCCTCCTTCTTTGTCATGGAATTCTCCTCTTGTGACTGCTGTGTGTATGGATACATCCCTTTGGTTTTGCAGCTAGCTGTCTCTCCTGGGCCTACAACTGTTACCTGACCATAATTAGCATCAAAAACTACCTGTCAGATTAACAAATACTAAACAGAACAAGTAAATGAATTAAGTCAAGGAAGTGATGTGATTTTATCTCTTGAGGATTTACACTCTTACTCATTTCTTCTGCATATGGAAGTGTTCACGAGTGGAGTCTGGGGTCACTTAAGCAGTCGCAATTTTTACTAACATTTTTAACTCCCATTTGTTTATAGCTTGAACTTCATAGGCATTATCTGAACAGTGACTGTGTGAACACACACATCCCAGTTTTTAGAATTCCTAAACACTTACCAGAAGGCATCATCTCTCAGCCAGTAATCAGCTCATTTCCAATAAAATTCAAAGTCAGGACAAAAAGTTGGACATGTTCTTTTCCTTTGCATTGCTGTTAGTTTTATCCTTAAATGAATCATCTCCCCCATGGATAATCGGACCATTCCTAACCCTACAGTGTAGGACTTGGCAAGTCATCATTGTTTTTCAACCAGGAAATAGGCATCAGTTGTCTCCTCTTAGTTCCACCCAGAAGTTCATGAATTATAACCTTTGAAGACCTTCCTCTTTCCTATGCATTTAATGGACGCCAGTGCTAATTCCACCTTCAACAGCAAAACTAGCTTTTCTAATCCTCTGACAGGTCAAACCTAATAATTGCCATTGACAATTGTTCCGAGGATATCTTAAGGTAAAGAAGCCTGGATGTAGCATGGAGAAAGGCCAGCAGGGGTTCCTGGCAAATGGCTTTCCTAAGATCATTTTCCATTCCAGGCTTCTGGGACTTTCTGGGGGAAATGATCTTTACCACCAAACTGCCAAGAAGTCACAGCACTTCATGAGAAAGGGAACCAGACCTGCAATCTTTCAAGTCCATGATCATTATCCTCAAAATGAGCAAGTGCATGGATGCTTCCTTACTTTCAAAAAATCTAAACCTGTAACCAAAGAAATCTGTTTCCCAGCCAGCAATCAGCTGGTTTCCAATGAACCTGCCTTAAAATTATCTGCAGTTCAGTGGTTGACCCGGAAAGCATTCTGGGCTCAATGGAAAGTAATTTATGTGCTTGGTTTCGGCATAAAATGATGGATGCCACCTGGATCTGAGCAATTAAGGACTAATTAACTAGAAATATCTAACGTTCTAATCACTTGTAAGCAAAATATGCTAAACAAAGAGAAAAGAATGTGTTTTCATAAGAGCAATTTCTCCCATTCATCTCATTCTGGCTACAGAAAACCAACACTCTTAAAGTAAATGTAGATCAATATTGCAAAGACCAAATAAATATCAAAATAATTGAATTCAACAATATGAAGTTAAAATTTTTTTAAATATTTGTATATGCACATTCAACAATATTGTATTTCAGTTATCAACAATATTATATTTCAGTTATCAACTATATTGTATTTCAGTTATCAACAATATTGTATTTCATTTACTATCAAGATATTCTACAAAGTGTATGTTATGTCATTACAGAGGATGAATACCTTGATTTCACTGAAGGCAAGGTAATAACTGAAGTTATTTACTTTTTAATTGTATATAAGCGTGGTTTACAACCATGCATGTGCAATGTTTACTGACCTGTGGTTTCCCTGACACTGTTACATTTCCTTCCTGTGGCAGTATCTTCTTAAGCTTGACCATTTTTTCTTTGCTCATTCAACAGTCCTTTATTGAGCTCCTACTACCTAATAATTATGCTGGAAACTAAATAGTAATAAATGTTCTTAAGAATTCAGAACAGAGTTGTCCAATTTTATTCTGGAACTCTCAGAGCTGAGTATCTGTACCAAGCTTTTACTTTTGGGCCACCAGCTAGCTCCCAAATCATGACACAGAGACTAGTTTTGAATGCTCAGCCTCAGCTTAGCTCTTTTAACTTAAATTAACCTGTTTCCTCTTCAATTATCTTTTGCTTCGGGGCTTTTTACTTTCTGTATATTTTACTTCCTCGGCTTCTGGCTGACTGATAGTGGCTGCCTGGTTTCGGGCCTCTGGCCTCAGGCGTCTCCTTTGCTCCTTCCTCCTTCTTCTCTCATTTTTCTTTTCTCTTCCTGAGCCTAGATTTATCCTCCTATTTATTCTGCTTGGCAGCCCACCTATCCCTCTCCTGCCTAGCTATCAGCCATTAAGCTTTTCATTAGACCAATCACATGCCTTAGGTAGACAAGGTAAACAGATGCAATATATCTTAAAATAATTAAACACACATCCTTACATCATTAAACAAATGCATCATAAACAAAAGTAACACACCTTTACACAGTTAGAGTAATATTCTGGAGCATAAACAAATGCAACACATTTTTGCCCAGCTAAAATAACATTCCTCACCAAGCATCTTTGAGGAATATTTCAATGAAACACACATACTGCGCTTTATTGACCTGCTTGTTTCCCCCACCAGACTGGCAGTTCCTGAGACCGTAAATCATATGGTAGTTGTGCTGATTCCCCATTTTTCAATCACACTGTCAGGCATAGAGTAAGTACTAGGTAGAGATCACAAATGGCATTGATTCTAAATGCCTCCAGAATGTATCAGACCCAGTTCCTGCCTCCAAGGTCTTGCCTTGAATTCCTGTTTTGACTTCCCTTCATGGACTATAACCTGTAAGCAAAATAAACCCTTTCCTCCCCAAGCTGCCTTTGGCAGTGGTGTTTAATCACACCACCAGAGAGCAAACTAGGGCGCCTCCTAAACTTCCTTCTCTACAAGCCAGCAAGAGATTCTACTGAAATGCAAATTCCATCATGCTTCTCAGAACCTCTCAGTGTCTTCCCATAATTATAAATCCATTACCTCCAATGTTCATGGCATTGGGCGTGACCTACAAGGTCCAATGTCATCCACACCATTTTCCACTGACACTCTGTTACTTATTCTACTTACTTAGTAGCCTCCCAGCTCTACCCAGATTACACAGTATGCCCATGTGTGAAAATTTGCATTTAGAGCTTTTCTACCAGTAGCACATATTCCAGGTTATTCCCACAAAGAAAAGAATATAGCAGATAAATTCAAAAAGCTGAACCCAACTATAGTTCCCCTAGTGACACCGAGCTGTTACCAAAGAATTCTAGATTTAACTGTGATTCATCAATGACATTTTAAAATAAATTTAAATGTTCTGTGGAGTTACAACTTGATTTAGCCTAGAATCTCACAATATATCAGACTCCCTGGAATATCTATTCAACTAGGTTTGTAGATATGTGCCAATACATATGTTGTAGATTTTCTAGAACTAGATAGTTGTCAATTGGATAGAAACTTAATAAGGAGCCCAAATCGTTCAAATCCTCAAATTCTCTGCTAATCATGGTACAGGAAACATCATTCATCTGTCTTGAAACCAGAAACTTATTGAGTATTTAGCATGTTCTAGAAAATCAACTGATTCCTACAGTAAATATTAGATACTGTCCTCAGCACTCGGTAAATTCCACAAGAAACTTGCCTTGTATTTTTAAAGTGGCCTTTTGGACCTCACACCATAGGGTGCCAAAGGAAGTGGCCGTGCAGCTATTCTAACTCTTCTCCTCTACTAGAGCAGGAGCCTAAATGGGACCCAGGCAAGAGACTGCCTCTAGACCAACCGAGTTAGTGTAAGTAGCCAATAGCAGGCTAGGCTATCCCCTATGTAGCTAAGAACACCCCCCATCCCCAAAAAAGAAATAAAGCCTGATGCTTACCCTCCAGAATGATGGCACAGGGCAAATAAAAAGCATAGGCCTCACCAGAAAGCTTTGGGGGGAAATTTGCTGAAAAGTATCTTACTCTTACCACAAAATTCCTCATATTATCTCATGAAGGCCTTCATTCTAATTCCTTTTGTGGCATTTGAACAGAAGAAGAGAGAAGGCTTTGTGGTTATTACCTCTAATACTCACATGCTATTGACACCGGAGAGTTTTCTTCCCACCAGGCCAGGCATGGAGATGATCCAAGTTGGCTGAAGTTGGGCCATGTTGACAAGAGAACATACATGAGTGTGCTGTGTCTTTCCCTACCTGTACTTTTACTATGAATTTCATTGCACATTCACTGCTACCATAACTTACCTCTGTGGCTGTGGTTACATTTGGAAGATGGTTTCTATCTACATAGACAATTTATTCTTTTATTTATAAGTGAGCCAGTGATCATACCTTGCTGTAGGAAAGACAGAATCTTCACCTGTTTCTGCCATGTGTTTTGCCTTTTCCCCCTACCTTTTACTCAGTAGCCATAATACTACCTGTGTTGTCAATGTCTTCTACTCAACACTCCTTCCAATTCTACATAAAAAAATGGTCTATGGCTAACAGTGAATGGCCATGTGTGAAGAGACAGAGTGAACTGTGTGATATGATTTTCAGCAGCACTGGTTTTTTGCTTTTGGTCATCCTTCTTGCTCTTGCTCTTTCCAATGCTTTATATGTATATTTGGAGAAAAAGGCACAAAACATGCAGGTGATTGACTACCTTGAAGCTCATAGCAATTGCTCTCAAAGAAAATGGTCCCATCAGTATTCACCGCATAGTTCTTCACATCCAACAACATTGGGGATGCTCAGCCATGATGACCTTTGAAAACTATCAATTTAGACATTACAAAATCTTAACTAGGCTAACCAAATATTCAAACCTCATGAAAATATTCAGGATATATATCCTATTATTTCCTATTTTAAAAGTTTCCTAGAAATCCATGGTCTTTGAAGAACTTCACAAAAGTCTGAAGTGTTTTTGTCCCAGACCTTATTGGAATCTTCTCACCTTCAAGCAAATAGAACTGACATGCACTCTGTAAAAATAACCTTCCTCTGCTTGTATTCTTTGGGAACCTACCCATATTTCAGACTGGATTCAGTCCTAACAGGATTTAATTCTCTATGTGAAACTGTAAGAGTAGAAACATATATGAAGAACTCATATGAGATGCTTATTGTCGCTTTTTAACATTTTTTCTTCAAAAACCACTTTCTTCTATTATTAAAATTGTTTTGTAAACAGCCACGAGCACGTCACAAGATTACAAAGTTCTACCCTGCCTTTTCCATCAGAAAATGTTAATACTTGTGTCATTCATTCGAGTTCAACTTTTAGTCTCAGAAACCCACAGACAACACATATAACAAAACCAAAAATGTTTACAGTGTGACATGCTGCACTTCAGAACAATTGTGACAAAAAGCTGATTGTGAGCAGCCAAACACTCTGGGTACAAAAATCTCATCATAGAACTTTGATCTGTAGCTTCCATAAACATGAGCGTGAACTTCATGGTCTTCTCTTCCTTTCTCTTTATCACTGTAATTACATATGATTCTGTGCTTTTAGACAGGTGACAAAGATAACATATTGTTTATTGAAAAGAAAATTTTAGTATTCTTTCATATAGAGCATTAGCTTCCTTCTATTCTAGACAGTTCTAAAAATGCACAGAGAGCAGACAACCCTGTGGAATAGTGATGGGGAGTCTCCTCTGTGTGTTGCTTTTCTTGGTTAATGAATAAAGAAACTGCCTTGGCCTGTTGATAGGGCAGAACTTACATAGGTGGGGAAGAGAGAACTGAATTCTGGGAGAAGGAAAGAGTGAGACAGATGCCATGGATCCACTGGAAACAGACACTGAGAATTTTACCCAGTAAGCCACTGAAACATGGCAATACACAGATTAATAGAAATAGGTTAAATTAATATAAGAGTTAGCCAATAAGAAATGAGAGCTAATGAGCCAAGCAGTGATTTAATTAATACAGTTTCTGTGTGGTTATTTTGGGACTGAGTTAGCCGGGCAGTCAGGACAAACAAGCAGCCCTCTCCTTGCAACAGAGTAGAGATGACATCTATCTCCAGACAAGAGGTACCATGTTTCCAGTCCATCACAAAAGATCTGAGTTCCCTAACCTCCATCTTCTCTCTAAAACAATTCATTGCATTGCAGGTGGCATCTGGCTCTGTGTACTGCCTTTAGGAAACAAGGAACAGATGCAAATAAACCCATGCCCAGGCTGCTTATTGTGCCGTAGAAGTAAAGATTTTTGATTCTGACCTAGGTCTCTTTCCTCTCTTGCCATCATGCATGAAATTGCAACAGATTTACCACCTCACAAGCAGGACAAAAGCACACACATAGTTCTCTATACTTTTTAAAAAATACTAGCCACTCTGGGGAGGTAGCTGAAATGGTAGAGTGCTTACCTAGGCATGTCCAGAATTGCATAAACCAAGCATGATGATCCACCCCTATAACTCCAACACGCATGAGGCAGAGAATCAAAAGCTTAAGATCATCTTAAGACAAACATCAAGTTTGCTCAACACCAGCCTAACCTATGTGAGGCTCTATCTCAATTTGAATAAAAGATAGAGCAAGGAAAATGTTCTCAAGACCTGATGAATTCCCAAGAAACATTTACAATGCATCCTACATGTTGTCCCAATCATTATTTTGCCTTCAGAAAACCTAACCCCACACAGCTCTCTTGAGAAGCTCTTCACAAGCATAAAGGTAGGTTTCAGTGACAATAGAGTGAGAAGATGACAAAACTATCCCAGAGTCTTAAGTCTCTCACTTTTCCACCAGGGTCAGTCGTCTGTGAGACAGGAGGTAGAGGGAAAAGGCTATAGGGGGTCTACTATGTGTTCTGCCTGCTGCCATGGGAGGGGTAAGAAACGACCCCAGAGAGTTGCAATGGCAAAGCTCCTCTGATTCCCGCCATGTCCAGCATTTGTCTACAAAGGAACAGCATCTTTAAGTGCTTTGGGCTCTACTGGATGGTGTTGCATATGGACAGTCCCTTCGAATATGTACTGAAAAGTCAATGCTTAACTCTACATCAACATTAAGAAAAAATGGCAGATATTGCCTCCCAAAATAAGCATTCTACACTCTAAACCCTTTGAAGGAAATTTGGAAGGTCTCAGTAACTCCATCTCTACATATGAATTAGACCAGATCATTCTTTGACCAACTACAGTGACTCTAGACGTGGAATTCTTCACCTTGTGACAATTAGGATCACTGTGGCTGCTGAAACTTCTAATGACAATAAGTACAATCAATATTACCAGCAACCAACTTTAAAATATCCTTTTTATTAAAAATTTGTTTTCTTATTCTTTGTGCGCATGTGCGTATGTGTGTGAAGTGTAGATGTGTGTACGCACATGCAAGCGAGTGTGAGAGTGTGTTTCATGCGTATGCATGTATGTGAGGGAGAGAGCAAGAGAAAGAGACACTGTGTGCAGGCTAATGTATGACAATGAGTATCTTCCACTACTGCTCTCCACATTATCTTTTCAGATGGTTCTACCACCGAGCCCAGAGCTCACCAACTAGCTATACTTGCTAGCCAGCAAGTTCTGAGGATTTGCTGTCCATCCCCCTCAATGAAGGGTTACAGAAGTGCACAGCCATGGCTGGTCTTACATTAGTTCTTGGGGTTCCAAAGTGAGGCCCTCATGCTCTTGGGGAAGACATTTTTGCTAACTGACCCTCCCATCCCCACTACTTATTAAGCATCTTTGAATGCAACAGTCTGCTGAGAAATGTTGAACAAACAACTCTGAAGGAAAGTCCTTGGTTCATAGTATTTGAGTATCAGGGGTGTATCCTCCCACCACTGCTAAGTCAGACTACAAACAACATTTTTGCATGAGAGATGGTCACCAGTTAGTTTTCAGGACCTGAAAGAAACTGGTTTCAACAATAATAAGATTTGTAAAGAGAGGAAAGTCTAGAACTTCTTTCTTGGTGTGCTCTAAAATTTAAAATCCTGTCGGGCAGGTACTCAAAAGTCAACAAGTTGTGTTTTGTTTTGAAATTATATACTATTTTATATGTGTGGGGGTGGGAGCTAAGATTTCAGAGGCTATGATAGTTACAGAAGGTGACAACTAGTGCTCAGATGTCAACCCACCAGAAGAGTGATTATCTGATGGAGGAAAATCCTGTCCAGGCAAGGCCTTCAGGACCAACGACTCTGGAAATTATTGCTCACATTTGCTAAAGCAGCCTGGTGTCTCCCTAATACCTGCATTGTAGTGTGCAATCTCATGTGATATGTATATATAACCCCATGATTGCCTTTCAGTCTTATGGGCACATATATCTGTGGGTGGTCAGGAAGATGACTTTCCATTTGCTGTATAATTTTTTTATCCTTTCATTTGATCAAATTTTATTGAGTATCTCTACAGAGAGGGTATTTTTAAGCCCAAGAAAAGGGAGCTGGGGAGACAACCCTATTGATAAAGTGATTGCCTATATCAGCATGAGGACTTGAGTTCAATCCTTACAACACACATATAAGGCAAGGCACGGCAGTGTGTGTTATTCCAGGATTGTGGGAAACACAGATGAATCTCTGGGACTTCCTGGCCAATAAGCCTAGCCTAAATGGGTAAGCTTCAGGGCAGTGAGAGACCCTTTTAAAAGAATATACAAATTGCTGGCTTGGAAGAATACATCTTTGATTCCCTGCATTTGGGAGGTAGAGGCAATGGATCTCTGAGTTTGAGGCCAGCCAGGTCTAAATAGCAATTTTCAGGTCAACCAAAGCTATATACCCCATCTCAAAATAATCAGTCAACCAAATAAACAAAACTCAAAGGTGAATCGTGTTTAAAAGACTTATTGCTTACACATATACATGAGAGAGAGAGAGAGAGAGAGAATAGCCCCAGATAAGATAGCTATGATGAATCTCAATTGATAACTTGATATCATGTAGAACTGTCTGGCCTTTGGGCATGTCTGTGATGGATTATCTTAATGAGGTCAACTGAAGTGAGACAATCTGCCCACTGTGGATGGCATCATTCTCTGGATTAGGATCTTGGATGATATAGAAAGGAGGAAGAAAACTGTGAAGATGCAATCATCACTTTCTTGTGTCTGACTGCAGATGCAATGTACCAAACATTGTAACCTCCTGCTTCCTCGACTGCCCTGCTACTGTGGGATACACTTCAAGCTTGGAGCCAAACCAAAGCCTTCCTCTCTGATTTTACTTTTCTCAGAATAGAAAAATTAGTTAAGAAAGTTGTCTTTTGGAGCAGAAAGCACAGGTAGTGATGAGTTGATATGTGATGGCTACTAGCTGCGTTACCAGAGTACTTACAAAGATCACCTTCCTTAGATGTGACCAGATAGATTTGTTTCTGGAGAAAATGACCCAGGAGCTGAAGGTGAATAAGTTCAAACCATGGAAAGGACGGATATCTCAGGATAGTTAGAAACTATTGCAGCAATCCGGGCAGGCAGCAATGAGGTCCTGGATGGATCTGTTAACTGTTTCCCAAACACAAAAGCAAATCTCTCACAGAATCCTGAGTGAGATGCTCTATGAGTTATTTATAAGAGAGCAGATAACATCTGGAGGAAGGCAGAGTAAAACATAAATATTAGGGCATGCTTCACAATTAGATCTGCTTATCACAAGGACTGCAGACACTTGAAAGTATGCATTGTTCCTTTTACTAAGACCACTTCTTAGCTGCAAGATTACTGCTTAGTTGTAAGACTACAATTAGCTTATTTTCACCTCAGAGCAAGTTCAAATTAGACTACAGACTTTTCATAAATAGATCATAAGTTTAAAACTTTACAGCTACATACAAGGTCAGAGTCGCAGATGTCTAACCAGGTTGCTATACAAAGCAACCCTAAGAAAAGTATAGCAATTCTTCACTTGCCAATCTGCTGACAATAGACCTATGTCTCAGAGTTTGTAACTGGGCACCCCCACAAAAAAGGCACAGACTTATTCCTGCAACCTTGGAACCATGTGTTGCCATGGCAATGGCTCAGGTCTCTATTGCTTACCCTAGGAATGTGCTTTTGACCAATGAGGTAACTCTTGCTATTTTTTTTATTGCTTCAAGGCTCCTGTAAGAAGAAGAGATTTTAGGCAAGAGGAGAAAAAGAAGAGAAGAGGCTAGGAGAAATTGGAAGTAGGACCAGAGAATTAGAATAAAAGCAGAACAATAAAGAAATAGATTTAGAAAAGCACATAGTGAGAGGGTTTGTTCTTTTACCCTTAGATAACCTAAGAAAAAAGTTCTTTTCACTTGCTGATGTGTCTAATCTGAACCCTGATGAGAGTCTCAGAGCTGTATGTTACTAAGATGTATCTTTTTTTATTCTTCTCTTATCCTGACTGTCGATTCCCTTCTTTCCACTCCCCCCAGCCTCCCTCACCTCCCATTTCCCCTAGAGCTACACTTCTTCTATTTCCCTTCACAAAAGAGCAGGCCTCCCGATGATATCAACTGAACATGTCATAACAAGATGGACTGAGACTAAGCACAATCCCTCAAATCAAAGTTGGACAAGGCATCCCAGCAGGAGGAAAAGAGTCTTAAGAGCAGGCAAAAGAGTCAGAGGCCCTCATGTTCAGGTCAGAGGACCATATGAAGGAGTCGTCTCAAAGCACCAGGTATCAAACTTAGGTCATCTGGTTTAGTGGCAAGTGCTATTGCCCACTGAGGCATTTCGCTGGCCATGTGTGTGTATATTTACAAATATATGTGAATTTCCATAGTAGAGTAGTTCTCTGTACTACTAAAACAAATTACCACAAACATAATGGTCCAGCATAGCTTATTACAGTACTGTTGCTAAAATACCACATGAGTTTCTTGGGGCTAAGTTCAATATATCATTAGGGTCACTTATTTCTGAAGACTTCCAAAGATAATCTATTTCTCTGCTTCATCCTAATTTCTAGAAATTTCAATCATTCCTTGCTTGACGTGTCCTTTTGCCTCCATCTTCAAAGCTGGCATTATCCACTGATTTCTCCAACCTGGTTCCTTATTCTATTTTCCAGGATACAAACCCAGACAATTCAGAATAGAATCATATTGTAATTCCAGATGATTAGCAACCCTCATTAGCAAACAAATTCCTTAACATATCAACAAACTCCAGGAAATAAGTTGTAGAAACCATGGGGTGGACATTGTTCTGCTTAACACGTTTGTTGTGTTTTCATGTATTACACATATACCAAAAGAAATGGTTGTGAACATATATCTACATCTTCATTAAGGGAGGTGTATAGCTAGACTCTCATCAATTTCTATAACACAAAAGTTAAGACTTTTTTCACTAGAATTTTGTCTGAAGGAGAGAACAGTGTCTACAAAAACAACTTGTCACCTGTTCTCTTTAGTTCAAAAGACTACAAAGTCATCTTATTCTTCCTTTAGTCTTTAAGAAGTTTTGAGCCAAATTTCCTATTACAAATCCCAGATAATCAGTTTATCTATGCATCACCTTTTAGTTAAATAGAACTGAATTCAAATAGCTGTCCATAATTGTGTTATATTACATTTATTTTTTTATCGAACAAGAGTCTAAATGGTTTTTTGGAAATAGTAGGTAAATTACACATTTTCTTTTTTCTTTTTTATTTTTTAAATATTATTATTAAAAATTTCTATCTCCTCCCTTCCTCCCATTTCCCTCCCCCTCCCCCGTCTCCTCTCCCCCTCCATTTCCAGTCCAAAGAGCACCTGGCAGGGGAGATACCATGATCACACAGGTGGTTTTGCCAGGGTGAGGTTCACCCAATGCACATTTTAAATAAGAATCTGAAGGAAATTTCAGAAAGGCAAAGTGATAATTACATGTTCTTCATTTCCAGGTGGGCCACAACATTAAAAATCGAATCATGGAAAGTTGCAAACATTCAGTAATAAGACTCCACGTCACTGAGAGGAGAATAATATCCACAGTAGCTTTCCATTTTCCACATTTCTGAGCTCTGAGCCATTCCAAGAAAAACAGAACGTGATAATTCCAGTCATATAGAATATCCCAAAGAGAGAAGAACAAAATCCTTCCAGGAAGAAATTGAGCCTGAGTGGTTGGATGTTCTCCCTACACGGAAAGCTTTGAGTTGCCCCAGCCCTACCACTCCCCTGACATTTATCCTTGCTTAATACCTCAGCTCTTTCACAGCCTAAACCACAGCCCATATCCATTCCTGTCAACAGTAGAGGCCCTCAACTTACTCGCTCCACCTAAGACAGCATTTCTTGGGTTACATGAAGAGTGGGTGTGCAGGCTCTCCAGGCCCTTGCTTCATACAAGGGATCTGTTCTTCCACACAGAGCTGCAGTAGAGTCAGAAAACAGCAGATGCTGCATGCTTGCTGGCTCACCTCACAAATGCCCCACAGTGTGTGGCACAGCAGGAAGGCAAACCCTCACCATGTGCTGGCTCCTCAATAGTGATTTTTCTGTCCTTTAGAACTATGAGCTAAATAAGTGGTTCCCTACATGAAAAGCCCCATACATGACTAAACCACATGTTCAAAGAAAAGCTCTGATCTTTTGTATTGTCTTACCCAAGAGACCAGACAGTTCACAGAAAACATTTCCCTTCAAACTTAAAAGAAATAACTAAGCTCAAAACCTGGTACTTAGATTTACCAGAATGTGACACCTAAGTAGCATCCTCTCTTAAATAGAAGTAGTAACTATGACTAATTTGTAGGTTTATGATGAGAACAAAATATTAGCTATGCATAAACTGTTTAATGCTCTCTCTGATACAGTAAGCTCTTCATAAATATCAGCTGCAGTCATTGATAAAGACTAATTGGATTCCACCCATCATGGCACAACATATTGGACATCAGATAGCCATGGCTAGTTCAGCCTGCTTTCTTATACAACACAGGACCACTAACCCATTGATGGCACTACCCACAATGCGCTGAGCCCTTGCACATCAGTCATGAATAAAGAAAGTCCTCCACAGGCCAATCTGCTGGAAACATTTTTTCAACTGAAGGTCCCTGCTTCCAAATGACTAAAGCATGCATGACGATGACAAAACACTACCCAGGACACCTTGAGTAAGTAATTTCATTCCTGTCTCATTATTCATTAATAAAATGATAATAACTTAAGTGTTTTGTAAAGAAATGAATTAAAACACAGCCTAAAATACAACTGGCATGAATTAAATATAAACTGTATTATTTTCTCTGCTTCTCCTATTTGAATTCACAACCCTCATAATGATACTGAAGGCCTTGATCACATCAACTCAAGTCAAATTTGCTATCCTCCAATTAACCTCTACCACAAGCTATTTTCCAAAAGAGACTCTGCATGTCTTCAGTATTGTCGCCCCAGAGAGTTATCCATTGAGGTCCCACCCACACAGTGTCAGCCCACTCAGAATTTTTTGGATAGCTTTGGAACAAATGTGGTTCTTCCATCGCTGAGCCTCACAGCATCTTACCAGTGCTGTCATGGTTGCATTTCTCCTGGCCTTATCCTCATTCCAACTTTTTTGAACTTCCTTTGGAACAGCCACACAACAACATAGTCTTAAATAATGTAAGCATTCAGGAAAATATCCATTAAAATGAAACTTTAGCATTAATGTACATGGTTATAAGTTATTATGCCTGGTAATATTTCATGTACATGAAACCTCGGGTAGCTTCAAGTAGTTTTTGTCAAGTATTAATTCTTTCCAATCTCTGTTTTATATTCAACTTACAAATCTGAAGACAAATACATAAAGAAAAGGTAAAATCAGTTCACTACTTATAGCTGATGCTGTAGCATTAGTTCAAATGGAACTGAATACAGAGATGCTTGGCTATTCTGGAATGTAGCTATCATCTGATCTCACACATACTATAATAACAGTCTCAGACTTCCTGAATAAGCCAAATCTGTGAACACAACATTTAGAAGATACATACATGTTCTAGCTATTAAAAATAGAAATGTGGTGTGGGAGGTCCTTCTGTTTATGTGTTGCTCTTACTGGTTAATGAATAAAGAAACTGCCTTTGCCTGTTGATAGGGCAGAACTTAGGTAGGTGGAGAAAACTGAATAGAATGCTGGGAGGAAGAAGGCAGAGTCAGGGAGACACCATGGATCCATAGCCAGAGTCAGACATGCTGAAACTTGGCTGGTAAGCCACTGCCATGTGGTAATACACAGATTAATATATGGGTTAAATTTTTCCTGAAAGTTGACTTGAGAAAAAAAAAGAAATGGGTTAAATTAAGATGTAGAAGTTAGCCAATAAAAAGTTAGAGTTAATGGGCCAAGCAGTGATTTAATTAATACAGTTTCTGTGTGGTTATTTCTGTTCTGGG
>LOEQ01006611.1:19176-30224 GCA_001685075.1 Bramus lutescens | reverse complement strand
GCGTTTTATTAAAATACATGATTGACAGAATACAGACAATTCTCCTGCAACACTCAGGTATCCTCAAACCTACACGAAGTACTACAGGGAACTAAGGGATTCTGAGAGTGGGAGAAAGAGTTTTCCCCAGGAAATAACGCATTGACTAGTTATCCAAAGTCAACGGCACAGTACTTTTGACTACAGCCCTTTCCTGATTCGAATGAACCAAGTAATCATAAACAGCTATCGTCTTTCAAGGAGAAATGAGATTCTTCAGGTAACCCAATTTTGTTCTCAAACCCAGAAACACTTGTGACTTGACTCAAATTCAGGAGAGCAAATTTAGCAGAAGATTTTGAATTAGGTTTTACTCAAACTAACTTGCTGGAACCTACTGTAAAACATAGAAGTCAATGCCCACGTGACTGTCTTCTTCTTGAGTCGTATAAGGGAACACTAGCTGTCTTTCCATCAGTGAGTTCCTAAGGCTCTTTATGCCTTTCTCCTTTTTCAGCCTGCTTTTGCAAACCACAAGTCATTCATGATAGGGCATGCTGGCATTTTTATTTTAACTGTTGTTTTGGGGAGTTGGTTCCTTTATTTATTTGAACTAGGCATTCCAGCTTAGAAACTGTGGCATACTGATGTGCTCTGAGCTAGTTACAGATGTCCTGAGCTATTGATCTTTCTAGGTGGTCTGGTAGCTACTGGGGCAGCTAGAGTCCATGAACAGTCTTTGCTTCTGGTCATCAGTAAACTTACAACATGACTGCAGTGTGTCATAGAAACATTGTTGTTTTCCTTCTGCCCTGTCCTAGGAAAGTCAGGAAGTACTGTGTTAAGACCACTAGTTATCAAATGTCTTTTAACTCTAGAGCTATGACATATACATCAAATTAAAAGTGAATCTTTTGTGTTGATACCAGTGAACTATATCATGATGAATGATTATGAGGTTTTTACATATATTTTGACCATGATTTCATTTTTCAAAGTGTATCTCATTTGAGTAAAATGATAGCCAAATTCTCAGCCTTGATGTCCTTTCACCAACCTCTAAGTATGTTAGAAAGCACAGCTGAGAAACCATTGTGTCTAGAAAAAGAATTGAAACCCCGTTTTTTTTCATCTTCAGTGCTATAGTCTGCAATAGCTCATCTCTGGAGACACAGCCTTCAGTGACTCTGCACTAGGGTAGCAAGCTTGCCTTTCAGATCTCCCCACGTGACTGACTTAGTTTTCCTGACAAAGTGTTATCTGTCACCATTGCTGGCATTAAGTTTCAGGGTAATTTCAGCCTGATTTTCCTTCTCCAACATTATGAAAAGTCACCTAGCATCAATATGAAAAATATTACTAAAAAGTTCTCTTCAATCTCCATGGTGTTTATATGTGTATACATTGCACCAGGTAAAATTCTTTATGATTTCAATGGGTATAAAATAAAAAAAACTTACCCCTATAATTTGTCTTATATCTCCCTAGGTAAAACAATTGCTTATAATTTGGTATTTTGTATATATACTTCCAGAAAAATCTTTGTATATATAATTATTTGTATATAATATGCCAGAGTACTTTCTTTATATATATACATACATATACATATGTATGTATGTATTTGTTTTTACATCCCAACCAAACTTTCCCTTCCTTTCTCTCCTCCCAGTTTCCCTCGTCATCCATTCCTNTCACTTCAGATACAGGCAGGCCTCCCATGGATATCAGTCAGCCATTCTATATCAAGTTGTAGTGAAACTAGGCACCTCCGCATGTACTAAGGCTGAACAAGACAATCCAGTATGAGGAATGGGGTACCAAAAGCAGGTGACAGAATCCACTGTTAGGAGTCCCGCAAGAACACCAAATTGTACACCTGTAACATATATATGCAGAGAACTTAGGTCAGCTGCATACAGACTCGCTGGTTATTGGTTCAGTCTCTGTGAGCCCCTAATGAGCACAGGTTAGTTGGTTCTGTGGGTGTTCTTGTGGTACCCTTGACCCAACTGGCTCCTACAATCCTTCCTCCCCCTATTCCACAAGGTTCCCTGAGCTCTGCCTAAAGTTTGACTGTGGGTTTCTGCTTCCACTGATCTGTTTTCTTCAGTTGCTGGGTGAAGCCTCTCTGATTACAGTTGGGTTAGACACCAATTTGTGAATATATCAGAATACCATTAGGAAACATTTCATTACCTTTTTGCCTTTTGTGTTTGTTTCTATCCTAGGTCTCTGGGGTATCCCATCTCTGGGTCCTGGCCCTCAGGTGAGTTACCTCTCAGTATACGGGTCTCCAGGAGGGAAGTCATTAGTGGGTCACTCTTACAATTTTGGTGCCATCTTTACCCCCAGTGCATCTTCTAGGCAGGGAAAATTGTAGGCCGAAGGGTTTGTGGCTCGGTTGGTGTCCCAGTCCCTCCCCTGGAAGTCTCTCCTGGTTACAAGATATAGCTGCCTCAGTTTCCAGATCCCCTATCACTAGCAGTCTTAGCAAGGATCACCCTCCTAAATCCCTAGGTGTTTCCATTGTTCTAGGTTTCTAGCTCATCTCAGAGATGGCCCTAGATTTCAGTTGTCTCTCCAAGTACTCCCTCCCTCCATCCTTCCCCCACTTTATCCTTCCTGTTTCTATTCCCATCCTCCCCCCATCCACTAGCAATGTCAATTCTATTTCCCTTCACAGTGGGAATCATGCGCCCTCTACTTGAGCCCTCCTTGTTATTTAGCTTGTAGCATGGTTACCCTTTATTTTATATCTAATACCCACTTATGAGTGAGTACATACCATGTTTGTCTTTCTAGGTCTGGCTTACCTCACTCAGGGCGGTTTTTTTCTAGTTCCATCCATTTGTCTATAAATTTCATGATGTCATTGTTTTTAACAGCTGAGTTATATTCCATTGTGTAAATGTACCACATTTTCTTTATTTATTCCTCGATTGAGGGGAATCTAGGTCATTTCCAAATATCGACTGTTATGAATAAAGCTGCAACTAACATAGCCGAGTAAGTGTCCTTCCATGTAGTTTTGTAGTTTCATCATTTTACTTAACAATGTATCTTGGTTCTGAATTCATGTGATCACTTAGCATTCTCCATCAAGCTGTACAACTGCAGCATGGTATTCTATGGAGTAATAATACCATATTTATTTAATTTCTCTCCTAGTGATAACATTTATGTTCCTTTCAGTTATTTGAATAGTTAAAGAATTGACACTATTTAAATGTTCAATCACAAGTCAACTGCATTTTATGATGTGGTATGATGGAGTCATTTTAAAATGGTATAAGAACATATTAAGTGCAGCTGTAAAATATTTGCTCTGCATTTTCACAGGAAAGGCAGTATAAAAATTACTTTGAACAGTTTGAGCCTTAATGGAAAGGAAATAAAAGCCTGTACGCTTACAATATGTCTGAAAGGATGTGCACTGAACTGTTAAATTGTCATCAAAGGCTCTCCCTAGGTAGTTGGATGATGATATTTTACTTTTTATCCACTTTGCTTATGTGTGTTTTTAAATCTCTCAGCACTAAATGTACATTGTGGTGAGTAGTTAGAAAAACAATAAAATAAAAGTAAGTTTTTAAAAGCAGTGCCCTTCCTGTGTCACTATAGCCACACTACTGTCCCAGCAGTTCTGATGTTACTATGACAGGTGACAGAGATCAAAGCCATAGCTGGTGCACCGAAGCATGCCACTATGTGAGCCTCTAGTCTAGTCAAACAGACTGGGGGAACATTGTGTATCAGAGAGCCTGGAGACCAGTGCGGGACTTTAATAACCTTTTGCAATTTCCACAGATGATGCTGAGGGGAACTGCTAAGTATGTATATGTGTGTGTGTATGTATGTATATAAAAATCAGGGGAGACTTTCCAGAGGAAGTAGAGATTTGATTGAATAGAGAAGCAAAGTCAAAATTGCAGATAGAGGAGAGTTCTATTCATGTATGCCCTGATGGTGGTTGCTACGGTGGGAGTAAGTTCTTTTATGTTAGTTTGACTTGTTGGTCATGCACCAAAGTGCATGCCATGGGCCCTGGATAAGACATGTGTAGGTTCAAATATTATTTCTGTCACCTGCTGAAAATTTGCTAAGGTAAGTCACTTGACTCTTTCAAACCTTAATTTTCTGATCTGCAAAATAGGAATTATAGTAACACCTACTTTGTTTTTATAGTGCTGTGAAAAAATACCTACAATAATAGAAATCCTGCATAGTACAGTGCTTGAAAGGCTCATGGTAAATTGTCAATGCTAATAGAACAAACTGCATCACAGCTTTATGAACATAGTTTATTATTGGTCATAAAAATATCGTGTGCGTGTGAGATTCAAAATGCTCAGAGGCTGAGTTGTTTATTTAAAGGTCACTGTTATGAAGTGTCATAAATGTTTATAGTATATAAAAGAACTCAAACAGGTGTCTGAATTTCCAAATAGAAGAAAGGACAAAGGTGCAGAATACTAGAATATTTATTGGCTTTGAATTTAAGATGACAAGAATTTAAGTCCCTTACTTTGGCATATATATTTTATAAGGTTGGTTAAATATCTGTATAATAGTAGATATAATTTTCCTAATCTAAATTATGTGGGTAATGACACAAGGTATTTCATAGAATTGTTAATATTAAAATAAAATGAAAAAGTTTAAATCAATTGCTTATTGCCCAACATCTAGTTAGTTCTCAGTTCATTTACTGAAAAACTATTGGTTGAGTATATACAATTATTCGATCTTGTGCTTGGTGATGAGAATACATTGATAGATGAAACATTTATCTTCCTCTTATTTAGCTTAATTTTTCAACCAATGAAAAGCATAACTACCTCTGTTTAAAAGGTACCCTTTCCTATCTGTATTCTCACTGTCTATATATATATTTATTAAAATTATATACAATTATTTGATCTTGTGCTTGGTGATGAGAATACATTGATAGATGAAACATTTATCTTGCTCTTATTTTGCTTAATTTTTCAACCAATGAAAAGCATAACTACCTCTGTTTAAAAGGTACCCTNAATGGAAGTTAAAAGCCTCTGGGTGAAAATATTTGAGTTGCTTCTGAGTGTCATCTAAAGGATCGAGAATGACTCTTTTTCCTACGGAATGAAGTCCAGAGGCACTATTCATCATTCTTATCATCTTTCACACTATTTTCCTATGGTGTCATCTTTTCGTGCATCCTAGCATTTGTGTTAAGTACTGTAGGGCACTGTCAACCAACTTTGGGTCCTTTTAGACCATTTCCTTAGAATCACTTATATATTATGTTTGTGTATAATATAGTATATGTTCACTTCAATTTGCAGAGAAGATATAATTTTCTGAGATTGTAAATTACTCCATACCAAAGTCTATTAATGAGTTCATCCAGAGCTAAACAATTATGTATTGACATTTCAAACTTTATCTATTCTTCATAAATCTTCCACAGCTTGATTTGTATTTGCGTAAGACTGTTTAAGTATCATCTGGGGAAATGGCTTAGGGTTTGGAACAAACTTGGAATGTGTTATTATTTTTACATTCTAATGACCAAATATAGGCATTGTTTGACTTTATGTTCACTAACTCTATAATGTGTTATTGGTTTTATCTTGTATTTGGATATAACAGTTCTTATATTACTATCATGTAGCATTAAGAATTTTTACACTAATATCTACTATCAGCTAGCTATTATCCCTCAGTTTTACATTAAACTTTGCAGATGCTAATGCATACTTCTTTCCTTTTAAACTCGAGTGTGATTATGTGAATAGGTTCAGAGGTCTAAATCTTTATGGTGAAGGAACTAGACCTTGCAAAGACTAATACCCATGCAAGGCTGCCGAATGATTAAGAACACGACTTGAGTCATTTCTTTTTGTGGTTCTCAAGTACCCATCAACACATCAGAGATCTTCAGAGTGAAAGGTGTTCAGAATGTCAGAGACTTCATTTGGAAGTGTGGAAAACGAAGTTCTCCAAATCATCAGCTACAAACTGCATGTGTCTGGCAATACGGTAGGCCAAGAGAACTGCTCAAGAATTTGATTCTTTGAGCAGATATTCATAAGCACCAGAATAAATAGACTATCTATAGAATTGTAGCTTTATCATTGATTTATTTTTATAAAGGAACTTCTGATAGAAAAGTCCAAGAACATGTTTTCTGGTCAAGGAAATTTAGAGAAACACATTGCATGTATTCTTGGGATGTGAAAACAAACAAAAGGTACCTAGCAGTCCTACAACAGATAGAGCAAACTGATGATTCTATTTCTGGGAATATCATCATATAGCTATGCATATAGTACTAGGTGTTACATGATAGTAACTGTGAAGCAGGCAATACTTTCCTTGTGCTTCCTTTATCCAATATCAGTCCTCCATATTTCTTTCTCTGTATCTCCTGTTTATATTTTGATATTCACTGACATATTACTTAGAGACCTGCCATTATGTTTTATTTTTAAAAAATACCTTTCATTTTACATACCAACCTGAGTACCCTCTCCCTCACCTTCTCTATCCCTCCCCTTCCTATCCCCCACTTGCTCCCCAGAGGGGTAAGGCCTTCCTTGGGGAATCAACAAGGTTTACAGTACCAACTTGAGGCAGGACCAAGGCCCTCTCCTTGTATCAAGGCTGAGCAAATGGCTTTTTGGAGCCCATTCCCTATGGTGGGATACCTTGCTCAACCTTGAGACCTGCCAATATTATAAGCCTCTCAATCCCGTTTGCTCTGGGAACAACAGGAAGTACTTTCAAAAGGTGAAAGTAATATCCTTTGTCTTTGTCCATTAGGAGATATCAACTGTTTTCTAGATCTAGACTGGGCATATATGTTGATTATTTTTAGCATGGGCAATCTCCATGCAATGAAATGGCTGTGCATATTTCATGCCCACAGAAGGGAGAGCAAGTACTCAATGAATTACAGCTACTCCATTTTCAGTACCGACAATGTGCCAAACAGAGCTCAGCAGAGGGAGAAGGAATGCAATTGTAATTCCCTGAATAAAATATGCCATTGTACAGCCAGTGCTGTTCTATTGGGAGGATATTGCACAATTTTCAGCATTTTTCACACACTACCTTCTTTGCAAAGCTGTACCAGAGTTAGGAGGTTTGGATTCAGCTCCCCACCCAGCCACTGACTTTCTATGGAATTGTAGTAAGTCACTAGACATCTTTTAGCCCTCAGAAATTTCACTGTGTGACCTAGAGTGACCCTTCTATGCTTGGTCTGAAATTCTGCTATCTGTTTAACAGGATTGCTATACCTTGATGGTGGGTTGGGAATGATAGAAACCAGGAGGTCTAGAAGATATACATTATTTCAAAACTTGTTTGTTTTTAGAAAACTTTGCCAAATGTTGCTTTGGAGTAGAAAGAATGACAGATTTACAAATGGAAACTGATTGCAAGTGCGTGTTTAGGTGTCCATTTCTGTACTTTGGTGTCCCTTCCTCTAAGCTCCAGCATCACTCTGCTCAATGAATATTTGATTTTGAAGCATATTTGTTCAGAGTCTGTTTACATTCTGGGAGTAGGCTTTGGTGTGCTAGTCAAGAGAACAATGTGTGAAAATAGAAAAAAACACAGTAATCATGCAACTAGAACTTACACATGCTCTTAGCCCCACTTATACCTCATAGTGGTTATGTAGGGATAGTTATTTTACATATGAAAAAGGAAAAAGAACAAGGCTTTAGAGAGATTTCATACTATGCTTAAGATCACATAAATAACTGGAAGAGCCAGTCTTCAAATCCACTACCACGGTGACTCCAGAATACTTAAAGAGCAAGGCTTCCATTAATCTCAAATTAAAAAAAAATAGGTAATTCATTGAAGAAAGAAGGCACTCCCTACAACCAGATGAGCATTTGCTTAACAATTCTCTGTCTCATGCTAGCATTATGTAGAGGCAGTAGGCGCAGACTTGTAACCAAGAGTCATCTCCACTCAATACTTACTATTCTCTATGACCTTCTTTGGAAACTGAATTTACTGGGTAGCTGGTAGGAACAGAGTAGGAGGGTTTCTTCAGTGGCCACAGCAGGTAGCTTATTCCAGAACAATCAGTGCATGGAACTGACAAAAAGCTAAATCCCAAAAGCTGAGGAACTTGTTCTTGGCACTTCCTCACCCCATCTCAGGTTCCTTGCCTCCTCTCTCTGCATTTGTGAGGAAACTCATGTACATATGTCACCTCTGGGATCCCAGGGATCTTTATGCTGGCACCTTTCTAGGGACTTACCAACTTCAGCACTTCTAAGTGCTTTGATATTTTCATTTCCTACTCCTCCTGTTACTGTCTCTAATTTACTACTCTGTAAATAGCAAAGCACTATCAATGGCTATCATTTTTCTACTGATGAGGATCTGCCCTATATATTTGCAAGCAGTGTATCATTTAATTCTGGACCATTGCCTGAAACAATCCATACATAAGAAAGGACCATCTAACCAGGCAAACTATAAACCCTGGCTATAGGCACACCAGTAGGCACATATCTGAGCATAGATTTAAAATGATAATTTCACCACTGCAGAATCTTCAGAACTATTGTAAAAGTCCCAGAAGGACACACATTATAAGACCCTAAAAGACTTTTTTTTTTGTTCTTGCTAGGAATTGAACCTAGGAACTCACCTATGCTAGGCAAGTACTCTATCATGGAGTTATATTTATAGCTCATCCCCAAGTATTCTTTCTATTCTCTCCCAGTTGCCCTCTCATTTCTTCTTTCTATTCCTCTTACTCAGATTCAACATATTTTTTGTTGCTTCCAGAGTTTACATTCATTTGTGAACCTCACTTTATCTATTCTCAGCTGATTCTGACATTCATTACTGCTAAGAGTCCAAATCTTGCTATGAGATTCCTTCTGTGTTGTTCTTCTTTCTTCTTTCAACAAATACTGTGTTGTACAGCTATTTCTTTCTAACTGAAACAACCTCTCTTCTATAGGAAGGAGGGAAGAGGGAGGAGGGAGTAAAGAGGCTCTTAAGACTTAGGAAGCTTTAGAAACTTACAATGTGCTCTAAGAGCAGTGAAATTGGCAACATTCATAAGGCCCATCACCAAGCCTCTGTAAGCAGCAAATGATTGCTAGTAGTGAGAAGAATCGTTGGTAGAACTACCTGCCAGTCTTTCAAGGAGCTGAGAGACTGACTTTTCTGAGTCTTCACCCATGCTGAATGGGTGATACCTTCCGACTGATCTGTGCTCCTGCAACTAAATTTTCACTCATTTTCCTGGAAATCACCCCAATAACCTCACTGATTAGCTGAGCTAGGCTCCTGTTGGATTAATGTTTCTTCAGTCTATCACAGATGTTTATTCATGACTCCCTAGGAAAAGTCACATAACAAATTGCTTGCCGTATGTCCATGTTTCATTTTCACTGTCTTCTCTACCTCCTCTTTATCATCCACTCACAGGAGGGACTCGTCATTTGTTATGCCATCTGGGCAAGACAGATAACACCAATTGTGTTGACCTTATCTAATCGATGAGGAAACTGAGAATCAAGTCCCTTAAGTGACTTATAGAGAAGCTACACAATCTTTTCTCCAATAGACAGATATTTCCCTAGGAATACCAGTTACAAATAAAAGTAAGGATTGAGAGTTCCTGAGAAATGTGAGGTGGCTTCAAGAATATGATATTGAAATGCAGCATGATTTTATGGTTGTTTTGCTAAAGGAAGAGGACTAAAAGGAAGTGAGCAGGATTAGAGAGCTCAAATCTGTGTCCAAAATGAAAAATGAAGTGTGTACTATATCATTAAAATGTAACAAAGAAAATCACCTACCATGTTGAGATAAATCTATGTTGAGAACCTGGTAATTTTTCTTTTACCAATACTCTTGTTTATGGATTAGACATTTCTAATAAAAAATTGAATTAAAAAAGAAAAGCACATGGCAAACAGCATTTACAAGTTAGGGTTGTGAAGAATCTACTGTTGACAGATCTCTGTTCTCAGTACTTGGCTTTAAAATCTATAATCTATGTATAAATAGCAGTTCTACACTTTGACTGGCATACTCTTTGGCACATACTACAAATCAATGAATGGTTTTAGACAGCTATTGCATTTCATTGATTTATTCTGGATATTCATTCAATGTAGTATTCTCTGCTTTACATGTTAGAAACAGCTAGAAGGTAGTATTTCCCAATATCTAGATAGAGTAAGCTTCTACACATATCAAGGAAATACCAGGGTATTAGATGATTCCAATTTTATTCATATGTTCAAGGCCAGCCTGGTCTATAAGAACTAGTTCCAGTACAGCCTCCAAAGCTACAGAGAAACCCTGCTTTGTTGGGCCTGAGAAAGCAAGCTCCATGCAAGGAGGAGCTGTTTGAGTCCAGGGACATTGATGGACTAAGATTGAGTCAGTGACCTAGGCCAGGGTAGACCTGAAACAGCAAACTCTACCAGAACAGGTACAGGGGAGCAACCACTGAGCAAGTAAATCAGAGCCAGTGACCCCTGAGGGTCCAGATGTGAATCTGGGACATTCAAGAGAGTAGGCCCAAGCCAGGACTCCTATGGGTCTGGGCATGAGTCTAGGACCTCAGAGGAACTAGGCCTGAGCCAGGACCTCTGTGGGACTGGGACTTGGTCTTGTACATCAAAGGCAATAGGCAGGAACCAGAAACCTCTGCCGGTCTGAGCATGAGTCTGTGACCTCCCTGAGGGAGTAAGTCTAAGCCTGGTCCTCTGGAGGTCTGGGTGCACCTGAGCCTGAGAGTTCTGAGGGAGTAGACCAGAGCCAGAATCCTTTACAGGACGAAGCCCAAGACAGGGACCTCTGTAGGAACAGAACCAGACGAGGGACATTTACAGAAACAGGTTTAAGCTGACAACCTAGGCTAGAGCAGACCTGAGACAGCAAATTCCAAGGGAGTGGAGCAAAGCCTGGAAGTGCTAATTGACCCCCAGGAACACCAAGTGACCAAAGGGGTAAATAGAAATGTGGCACTGACTGTAACATGAGGAACAACCATCTGAGCCTTGGATTCACTGGCACCTAGAAGATTAATC